>NW_004624905.1:1311689-1351456 GCF_000247695.1 Heterocephalus glaber
ATTAAGCTAAACGAAATACATCAAGCACAAAAAGATAAATACCATGCAATCTCACATATATATGGAATCTAAAGAAGTTGAACCCAAAGAAGCTGAATAGAATAGTAGGTTACCAGGGACTGGGATGGAGAAGGAATAGAGATTGGTAAAATGTTGGTTAAAGGATACAGTTTCCTTTGTTGTACAACATAGTAACTATATGTTAATATCAACGTGTTGCATATTTAAAAATTGCCAAGAAAGTAGATAATTACTTTTGCCACAAAGAATGTTAACTATGTGAGGTTATGCATATGCTACTTAGCTTGACTAGCCATACCATAGTGTGTATATATTTGAAAACATCAAGTTGTTCACGGTAAATATATACAATTTTTATATCAGCTTTTAAAAATAAAATTTATTCCCCCCCCTCCAAAAAAAAAAGGTGTTAAAGAAAAGCAACAAATCACTTATAAAGGTCAATCCACTAGAATTACGGTAGACTTCTCAACACAAACCTTCAAGGCCAGGAGAGCTTGGAATGAAGTGGTTCAAGCCCTAAAAGAAAACAACTCCAACTCAGACTAATATACTCTGCAAAACTACCTTTCAAAATTGATGGAGAAATAAGGTTTTTTTTTCCTCATGACAAAAAGAACCTTGGAAAATTCATGAACATCAAACCAGTACTCCAAAAATTCTTAAGGACATTCTTGACAATGAAGCAAACAATGTCAAAGTCTACTGAAATGAATATATCAGGTTGGGTGAGCGGTTAAGCAGAGGGGGAAAGAAGGAATCAGCAACAGGAAAATAATCCAATAAAGGAATAAGTCAATACCTTTCAGTAACAACTCTCAATGTGATTGGTCTCAACTACCCAGTCAAAACACACAGATTGGCAAATGGATCAATGGATCAAAAAAACAAGACCCAATGGTATGTTGCACATAAGAAACACATTTAATTCAAAAAGAAATTCATAAACTAAAAATCAGTGGATGGAAGACAAATATTTCAAAAAGAACCCACAAGCAGAAGTAGCTATCCTATTTTCAGACAAAGTGAATTTCAAGCCAAAACTGATCAAAAGAGGCAAAGGTCACTACATATTGGTTAAGGAAACAATTCAATAGGAAGAGATAACAATTATAAATATGTATGCACCAAATACTGGTACACCGAAACAGTGAGACAGATCTTTTGCAAATGGGAAAGGGAACAAGAGGAGGGAGGAGGGGCAAGGGGTACATAAAAAGAATTAAAGATGTGTTATGCGTATATGTACCAACTCCCCACAATAATTGATTATGTACTGAAAACTTGTATTAATAAAAATAAAAATTAAAAAAGGAAGATAAAAACCCCAAGTAATCCAGTTATAGGCAATGAAGTCAAGGCAGTAGTAAAAAAATCTATCCTCTAAGAAAAGCCCAGGACTCAGTAGATTCACCACTGAACTCTACAAGAACTTTAGGGAAGACCTAATGCCAATACTCCTCAAACTTTAATGAAATTGAAAGAGAAGGAATGCTACCAAAGTCATTCCTGGAAAAAAGCATTACCTTGATTCCAAACCCGGAGGACACTCAGTCATCCCCTCCACTGGCTTTCCTTCCTTCCAACCATAATCTCTCCCTTCTTCAACTGTCTTGATAGGGTCACTGACAACTATGGACTTGCATACAGATTCCTGTTTCCTGTCCAGCCCTAGGGGAACCTAGGGGAACCTAGGGGCCAGTAATCTGCCAAGTTGGGAGGGGCACCTACAAGCCAGATCTGGGGTTGGCCCTGGCTCTCCAATTCACTGAGGGCTAAGGGTGGCCCTGGTGATTAATTAGTTAAGACCTTGTTTTCTTATATGTACAATACAGCTGTAGTGACACTTACATTCTTATGGATTAAATAAGATAATGCAATAGTTTAATATGTATTAACATATCATGTAGCTATAAATGATCAATAAGTATTAATTTTTATTATTGGCCGAGGAATCATGAGATTTGTTATCCCAGCTTTATCACTTCCTCATTTTCTCCTTTGAAGTAGATAAGTGGAATACGGGCAAAGCAGAGAAAATTTTGACATACCTCTCATTCTGCCCTCCCCTCACAAACCTTCCACGTGATACCGATTTCGTTTGGCCCATATACAATTTGTTGAAATTCAGAGGTTTTCTTTAGCATTAAACCCTCACTTTAGTACATATGGCTCCTAGTGTCTGAATATTTCTGTTGGGAATTATATAGCTTACTGTACACTTTCAACGTAAGAAAATAATTCATTCAGGAAATATACGTGGGTACCCTCACAGTAATGCCTGTCAAAGCACACTGAATACCTATCTTTGTGGACCTTCAGGTCTGGCACCACTCACCATAAAATGGGACCAGTGGCTTAACACTTTGTGGAGTTGCAAACTTGCTTCAGTGATGGCTCATAGAAGCCCAGGGAGGGGGGTGCCCATGGAGCACAACTGAAATACCTGCCCTGACCCTGCAGACCATGGAGGAAAGGAGCAAGTCTCAGGGAAGCAGGTGGAGGGTTATGTATCACACAAAGCCAGGGGAACTAGTAGAATGCTGTGCTCCTTGAGCCCAGGAAGCACACCACTCATCAGTGTCACCAGGAATGTGCTGGCAGGAGGGATGCGAGTCTCCAGGTGTAGTGGTTGCTTGGGGATCATGGAGGAAAGGTGGCCCCACTTTGGGCTTCCTGACATTGGCAGGAAGGAGGATGGGCCTGGAGCAACTCCATTCTCAAGCAAAGGCAGATGGGGGTCTTCACCTCCTGCCAATCCTACCCCCACCCCTTTTTCTCCTTTGCAGTCAGGACCCCCAAACCTGCTTTTGCTCAGACTGTGACTGAGCACTTGCTTCCTGAAGGACCCAAGTCAGTGAATTTCTAAACATGTTTTTTATACTCAATTTTAAATTTTTTGTTCCTCCATACTAGGACCTATTTTCCCTTTTCTGCAGTGGTTACAATAAGGTTTCCTGAAGATTATCATACAGCTGTAGCAAAGAGGAAAAACAGAAGGCTGGCTAGTATCTCCAGGGAAGACATCCAAAGACAAAGACACCAAGACCGTCAAAGCAGGCTATCAGCAGTCAGAATGAAAAAAAGGGCTTTGTTATTTTCAAGGCCTGTGGCCACTTATGAGATCCACCACAACCTTCTTCCACACGTATCTGACATCCACAATCAGGTGGAAGGCAGGAAAGCAAAAAATGTAAGGTTTGGTGTCAAGGCCACATAGCCCAGGGAGGGTGAGATATTTGTACCTAACAATCCCCCCACCCCCTCCGCCTTTTACTTTTTTTCTTTTGCCAAGGTAACTTCAGGTGTGGGCCCAAATTGGTTTAGTCTGAATTGTTCATTTTAGTTCAGTTTAAAATGCTCCATCATGAACATACACTCTGCACACGGTTCTGTGAAGAGGGCCATCTCTACACCAGGACAGCTCAAGACAGACCTACATGACTAAAGGACAGAGCAGGGAATTTGTTTCATTAATGCTCTCCCGTGAGCCATCCCCACCTTCAGCTGTGCCTGACACCTTTCAGCGATGCACGGACAGGTACAGAGGTGCCAGCCTCTTCCCTTCACTAGGACCTAAGTTATTTGAGGGTACGATCTGTGGTGCGGCTCCGTTATCTCCATAGCATGGTGCAGTATGGTTTTAATATGGTGCCTTGCACATAGTACACATGAACCAAATGCTGTAAGCAAATAGACAGTACAAGTGTGGCAGACATCAAGCTCATGAGGTCATCAGCAGGGTCAATGGAGTAGAGCTTTTTTTTCTTTCCCAGTACTGAGGGTCAAACCCATAGCCTTCTCAATGAGCTATAACCTCAGACCAAACTTTGAAACAAAACAAAACCCCCCCAAAAAACCCTTTGAGACAAGTTCTTGCTAAATAGCTAAGTTGCCTAGGTGAGGCTCAAACTTGTGGTCCTCCTGCCTCACTGCCCCATTGGGAAGCAAAGCTTTTAAAAGGGGGAAAAAGATTATAGTTGATGACATTGTGCAGCAGAAGGGAAAGCTGAAAGCCAAATTCTTAAGGTCCAATGAACAATCAACTAGCCAGGAAGAATACATACCCTTTCAAAGTGACACAGGAAAGAGTGAGATAGCAGTTTGACTGATGACAGGAAAAAAGTTTACTTTTTTTAAGGGATGTTTTTGTTTTGTTTTGTTTTTAAATCAGACTGTGGACTTGAAAGAAGAAATGGGTAGAGAGGATGCCAGATAGGAATAAAATTTTTCATTGTTTTGTAATAAGCAGGCAGGTATGGAGTCAAGTCCTAAATGAAGAGAAATGGTGGGGATTGGCACTGTTAAAAAAAAAAGAGACTGAGGCTGTGTCATGAGGCCCAGATCTTCCTGATGAAGTGGGAGGCAGGGTATACCTACCTGCTCATAGTTGAAGGCAAGGGTCCCAGGCTCAGGCAGAGTAGCAAAGCTACTGAGGTAAAAATGAGTCATTTATCGATAAGTGGAACGATGGTTAAATTGCAGATGAATTTAGCATAATATTATACATTTGTATACCAACACTTAGTAAGTCTGAAGCAAACAGAAAGAAAACAAATGGCATTGTATTAGTTACTGGTCAGGTGGCCCTGCAAAGTACCAAAAAAATTGGGTGGCTTAAAAGAACAACAGTTCTGGAGGCTAAAAGTCAGAAATCACAGTCGATAGGACAATGCTCTGTCTGAAGACTCTAGGGGAGAAGCTTTTAGCTTCTGGTGTTAGATGGCAAGCCTGATGTCGCTTAGCTTGTGGACACTCCCCTCCAGTCACAAGGTCATCCGTTGCCTGTATCTTCATAATGTCTTCCTTCTGTGTCCCCACATTTCCCCATTTAAGGAATACCAGTCATGCCGGATTAGCACTAACTCTAGTGTTCTCAATTTTATTACTTCAACAAGAGATCTTTCCAACTGAGGTCAGCTTCTAAGGCACTGGGGCTTCAAAATCCCTCTTTTAGGGAATACAATTCAACCCATGCCAGGTAGGTCTAAGGATGTAGGTCCAAGGACAACAAATGCACCTAGATGAAGGGAGAGAGAAATGAAAGATGCCAATGAGAAGATCAGTGGGATGGCTAACCCTGGGGTCTGGGTGAGGAAGGAAGCAAAGAGGGTCTGAATTCTGGAGATCAGAGTTGGAGTGACAGGGTAAGGGTGATGGGTTTGCAGGTCAAGAGTCATGGGGATGGTTCAGCAGGGTTCATGGTACAAGAGAAGACTGGAGGATGGTGTTTTTGGGTCCAGACTTTCCATTGGTGCTACAAGGCTGGAAGTCTGGCCGTGACTCTGGCAGGTCAGCTAGCAGCAGAGGAATTCCCCAGCAGTCAGGGTGCTGACACCAGCTTCTCCACTGCATGGAAGAAGTACAGAGGCAATGTTAGGTAATGGGATGGAAGATGACTGCAGTGATAGGTCACAGTCCCCAAAGAAGGTGGGGGAGAATCCCATAGCTTAGGAACCAGGAGCTTGGGAGAGGGTAACAGAACTGGAGGAGAAATACTCCAAGAGTTGCTGAGAGCGATGGTGGCACAAGTGTGGAAGGAATCTGAGCAGTGGGGTCAGGTAAGCACCTGTTGAGGCAGAGACACAGTGGCAAAAGGGCCTCTTTTGTTGAGGACTTGGAATAAAATGTAATAGGGTCACAGGGGGACTGTTATGACATTTCTAGATGTCCTCCTATAGCCTCATGTGGTCATAACCCTGCTCTTGATAAACCAAAATGTCAGCAATGACCTTGGTCAGGACCCTCTGCCTAAGCCAGAGTCAGCACTGACACAGCCTGCAGGTACAGACAGATGGCGGGCAGGGAAGAGGCAGCCAGTGCAGGGGAGGTACTTTGCTTCATGTCCTTCTTCACAACATGGGGCTGCTTACGGTGCTGACACACAGTAAGTCCTCAACAAATGTGAGTGGTGATTGTTAGAAATGTGTTGTTCAGAATCACAGTAATGATAACAGTGGTGAGACTCATTCTTTCTCCCTCTTTCTCCTAAAGATAAACATCCTGGGATTATTTCAGTGTGTTCTTTATTTTCTCAGATTCTTGATAAAAGCACAATCTTGAATAAAAGCACACCACTGTATTTAAAGGCAACATTACATGGCAAGCAAAAGCTGCCTCCCCGATCCTTTCCCAGAAGGAAACCTCAGGAAGGAGTTCCCCACCTCCTGGCAGTTTGACAGTTATTCACATCAGCTACGCATTTGAAGCTCAATCCCATCTCTCATTTTCACCAACTTCTTTCACTGAAAGGTGTGTTCACAAGTTGTGTGTGTGTGTCTATATGTACACAAAAGGCCACTGGAGGGAGTAGCAATGATGCTCTGGAAAAGTGACCCCAACATGATGAAGCAGCCATAGCAAGAGGGTTTCACAGCGGGAGCCAGAATTCTCCTCCGGAGCCTGTACATTCTAACAATGTCACTGGGGTTGCTGAAAATTTGAAATCCAGTGGGGTCCTGGTCTTGAGGTCGCTCTTGTCGTGGGCTTGCCCCCAAGCAGAATCACAGGGGCAATCCATGGTGGGAAGGAGGATGTGGGAATGTGGGAATACTATGGCCAGCTGGCAGGGAGGCTTCACTAGTGAGGGGACTGAGACACAGGGCGTCAGACCTGCAGTTCCCTGGGGCCCTACATGGCTGGGCTGGGGACAGGTACAACATTCAAAAGCCTGTGCTTCTCCTGCCATTCTCACCAGGTGCTGGGAGCTTTCCATGCTCACAGTTGATTCCTATGTCAAGCATGTGGCTGGGAGCCTCAAGAGTCCCCTGTAAAGGTAATTAGCTGGTGGCTTCGATCCAACCCCTTGCCACTTGCCTAGCTCCCCATCCCTTCTTGGCATCTGGATGGGCAGTCCCAGCATCTTGATCTGTAGCACAGTGAGGCTTTTAGACCACATGTGCCTGTCTAAAGAAAAGCCAGAGAGAAGAGGTTGAGGCTCCACCTGTCCCTTCTGAACACCGCAGTGGCCTTGGGAGGTCCTTGTGCAGGCCTGGCCTGGGCATGTTAGGCTGCTGCCTCAGATGCTTTCCGGGCCTGGTACTCCTGCTTCGCTTTCTCCCTTTGCTCCTGCTCCTTCTGCATCAACTGCACCAGCTCCAAGTGCCACTCCTGCAGTTTTTGCTCATAGGTAGCGAGGTCCTCAGGCTCACACGTGGGGAGCTTTTCCTTGACAAGATGGGTGGTCAGAGTCAAAAGGCTTTCTGACTCAACTCTGCCAAGAGCCTGCAGCTTAGACTGACAGACCTGTTGGAAATGAAGGAGAGAGAAGGAGAAAGAAGAGGAGAGGGAGAGAGAAAGGGGGGAGGGGGTTGAGCAGAAAAGAGAAGCAAGTTAGTCACTTGCAAAACAGCCCACTTTGCTTGCAGGAAAAGTTCTTTGTTGGGACGCTGTCACATGGCTATTCATCCAGGCTCTGCTCCCTTCTGTCATTTCTCTCCTCAGCTTAGAAGTTTGCCTAAGATGGCTGACATGTGATTTCTCCCCACTGACTCACAAATGGTAAATGGAACTCCATATGCTAGGACTTCTTGTCTTGTTTTAAAACCACAAAGATGGCACAGGTGTATCACATGAATGTTTCCACACTGACCTATTCCAATCGAAGCAGCCAATTCCACACACCAGAATTCTAGGATGCAAACAAAATGGCAGAGACATCTGATAAACTGGAGTTGGCCTGTTCTTATCTTTTCCTTCAAATCACCATGCTAAATGTTTGCCCTGCCAGTGGTCCTTTCAACAGATGGAAATCATTTAAGGATTTCTCACTAATGGCATGCTAAACAAGTCCCAGGAGCACCCGCACTATTAGAAGCGTCCATCTACTGTGGGCCCCTGTAGGCAGCCTTTCCATCCTGCCTGCTTAAAGCTTCATCCCAGTGGCAGCTTAGTTTGGTCAGTGATGTATCCTGAAGAAGTAAAGTATTAAAAAAGTTAACCTACTTAAGTGCTTCAAGACGTAGATCATCAGAACAGCCACTGACGGTCCCAACTGCTGCTTATACTGCACATTCCCATGTTCTACAAGACAATGCGCTGGCACAAGAGCTGGGCCTGCTCTAGTATTAAAGAGGGTGGGAGGTGGACAAGGTCCATGAGCTCCAACGTACGAACTGGAGGTCTAGTGTGATGTGTCAGTCATACAGTGGGTCCCAAACAACATCTCAGACTAGTACAAATCAAGCAATAGGAAGAAAAGGATATTAACATAAAAATGATTTCTGATACCATTCTCCACATGGTTCGGAGCCAAGGAGACAGCCTGGGTCTCAGAATAAGGTCTCAGCTCTGACTGGGAAACTTGTCCAAATCTCAGTTCAGTTACTTACAGGCAAGTGTTAGCCTTGGCATCATGTGACCCAAGGAAGTTGCCATCCAGAGCTTGTGAGGATAAAGGAAGTGCAAGGGTGTCTAACAGTGACAGGTGGTAAACATTTGCCTCTTCTGCTGATTTCTGCAACATGTAAGTGTGAAAAATGAAGGTTCCATGGCCTGAGAACTTAATGCAGGCACAGGTTTCTATCCTGTGAGATTAAATATATACAAAGTAAGAGAAAGAAGTGATAATTTTTAGGAGTTGGGGAAGCAACCTAGGTCCATGTGAATGTGATGATGAAAATCTGTGGGGCTAAATAATTTTTTTTTAAAATAAGCCTTTCTAAATAAACCTACGAAGTTAAGACAAAGAGGAAAGGATTAGCATGAAAATTCTCAACCTAGTTTTACTACCAAGTCTGTGTACCTTGGGGACATTAATTATCCTTTCTCAGTTTCAAATTAGAAAAAGGTTAAACAATGAGCTTACAGAAGAACTGGGAGAAACAACTGCTTAAAATACAACAGGAAAAGAGGTTTCTCACCTCTGTTTCAATATAATTACTAAATAGATTTAAATGTAATGATCTAACAAAGTTTATATTTCTGTCACAAAACGATAAAATGTCTGCTAGCAAAGGTGAGAAAGTCTTCTGTTCTCTATGAAGAATCCCACTGAGGCAGCACTTTTCTCTCTGCACTAAATGAATGAGAAGCAAGGCAAGGAGGAGGCCGAGAGTTTAAACACTGAACGCTCTTCCTTTTTCCTGTTGCTGATCACAGGCATTTGGGATGTACAGAGTTGAAAGCTACCAAAGACAGCCTGTGCTTAGGGCTGTTTACACAGCCACGTGGTACAGGAGAACATTTCTAATGGCCCCAGTGACCAGCACAAAACTGCCAAAAACGAGCAACAAAAGATGCCTGCCTCTCTTCTTATGTGCTCAAATGTGGCTCTGTAATGTGGAACTGGGTTTCTGACCCAGCACACTCAGTGCAATATGGGGACCAGGCACTGTAACCCCATGGCAGGAGCCAGGTCACAGCAAGGAGGAGGCAAGCTATTATCCATCTATCAGGTACCCATCCTTGATAAGGGGATAATGACATGCTGCCTTGCTGAGCAAAACTGTGAACGATTAGCTCAAGTACAAAAAGAAGCATAAAAATTTCATTGGTTTCCTTTAAGACCACTTCCCATGTGAAGCAATAAAAATGTAATTTTTGATTTCAGTTTTTAATGCCCCTTTGTGTGTGACAGCAAGGCATGAACACTGAGAAGACTGCTTGTCCATCACCACAGTAGAGGAGCATGTTTTATGCACAGCTGAGAGAGACTCAATTTCTGCTCACCTGAAAGCGCTCCAGGTACTGGGGAAGCTTGGACTCTTCTGGTTCCTCTATGTCTAGCCGCTCCACCACATTATCTGAGGCCAGGTTGTCTCCATCTTCTGGGGGAGGTTTCTCTGAAGCCCCCTCAGTTGGAGAAGTCAGAGTCTTCAGTACACTGTCCAGCACATCGAGCTGTGGAGCAGAAAGACTCAGGAATTACATATGGTGTGGTCTTGACAGCATACAGTATTGTGAAGAGAGGCTGGGAAGCTGAGAGCAAGGGGAAAAGGGGTCTAAAGAACTATAAGTAGTTTTCTCCTGTAATAAAATTGCAAGAAATAGCTGGGGAGGTGGCTCAGTGGCACAGTGCTTGCCTAGCTTGCATGAGACCCTGGGTTTGATCCCAGTACCACTAAAAAAAAAAAGTTAGGAAACACAGAACAAAGCAAGCGGGACAAAGAGGGAACCCTCTCACAGTCAGGGTTATTTGTGTGCATGAAATCAATACAGGGTATCCAAGGTTTGCTTTTAATTAGCTTTGTAGGAACCCAAGAATTATGCTTATGGGTGATCAAGGACCTCCTCATTCCATATATTTCTTGGCGTCAATTTGGGATTGGGACAAAGGGAAAGAAAGACCATCACAGACCACAGCCAGGCTGAATGTACACTAAAGCTGCTGGATACAGGCGAGGGCCTCCATCAGAGAAAGATCTGAGCTCACAGTATATCTATAAATTATCAGCCTAATCCACATAAGCTGCAAGCAAAGGTCAGCAATACATACATGAAATTCACTTTTAATGAGGTGATTTCTGTGACTTAAATACTAAGTAAGTTAAAAAACAGAGAGTTTCCTTTTGTCTTATCCCTCTCCCCCTCTGCTTCTACTTGGGGCACACCTCCCTTAGCCCAGGGAGTGCCGAGTCATCAGAGGAGAGATAGAAACAACATAAGACCAGCAAAAACACCTGCTGGATATCGACTAGTCCTGTCCATGTCACATCAAAGCAAATATCCAAAAAGTACACCAAGGCCTTTTACTACTGCTAATACATGACACCTAAACTGGGTACATATCACATTCCTGCTGACATGTGAATAACATCCCCATAGATTAGAATAAAAAGAATACAAATTTGGAAAGAATATTTACTTAGCAAAGAATTTATGTGTGATTTTTGACTTCAATCAACAGCACTGATTATAGCAGGCTTAAAATATATATTTAGAAATGTGGGAGTTTTGTTATACATGTCTGGGAAAGAATGTAACAAAACACTAGGTGTTAGTATGAGGTGCCAGTGCAGGCATCAGACCTGTATCTCTCCTGACTGAAATAAAGGCAAGGGCTGAACCTTAAAGACCAGGGTCCAGACAAAACAAGTAAAGAGCTTCACAGTGACCTTTCTCCCAGGCAAGGAGACAGCCACTGTCCTATTCTCACCCTGGGTAGAAAAGCTGCTTGGCCAGGCACAGACACTGGCTACCTGCAGGGCGTAGGACCTGTTATTTCCGAGTCCAAGCTAAGTCTAGTGACTTCATAGTGTCAAGGATCTTAAGTGACTCAGGGAGATGAACTCTGAGGCTGCTGGGGGGACAGTGCTTGAGACTGGGCAAAGCAAACACCCGAGAGCTTTGAAAGAAACACCAATTCAGATTTTAGTATCTCATACTCCCCACGGAATGGCTTAATGGAAGGAAAGTAAGATGGCATCACCACCCTCAGTCCCCAGATTCATTTTTTTTTTTTGGTACTGGAGGATCAAACTCAGGACCTTGCGCTTTTGAGGCAGGGGCTGGAACCACTGAGCTAAATCCCTGACCCCCAGATTCATTTCTTGAGAGCTTTTATAGGGGAAAAAAGTTTCTGTGTAATTTCTCAGGACTGCATAAGGGTACAGAAGTGCCAAAAATATTTAACATGAAATCTTATCCTCTCTTAAGTTCCCACTGAGATTTTTTGGGAGGGTGGGTTAATTTTATTTTCTAGTGCTTTTTTGTCAGTAGGATTGAGTATGTGCTTTTTCATTCCTACTCAACTGGATAAGTTCCTATTTTATACAAATATAAAAAGTAGGGATAGGAGAAAGACAATGAAAACAAATCCAGGCCAGGGATGTAGCTCAGTGGTGCGACACCTGCCTGGCAAGTGCAAGGTCCTGAGTTTGATTCCCCGCTAATGCGGGTCGGGGGAGGGTGGAGTTGGATGACAAAAAGTACAGACTTCCATTTAAAAACACAGAGGGAAATCCACTGCCTGCCTTGCAAGCACAAAGTCACAAGTTTGATCCCCAGTACCCCCCAAAATAAATAAATAAAAATACATAGGGAAAGATAGAATTGCAAAAGTAGATAATATGTTTGAACATTCTGAAAACAAATCAAAA
Source organism: Heterocephalus glaber (assembly GCF_000247695.1). The sequence goes on from NW_004624905.1 coordinate 1,323,749, forward strand.
CTCAACTTATCATGAGGAATAGAGATGGCTGAACCTGGGTAAATGAAGGCTGAGGGACATACCGCTTCTCTACACAGCTTTAAGTCCTCTGGGGAGGAGGCCACCTTCTCCATCACTTGAAGGGCTCGGTCAAGGTAGCCTGGTTTCCACATGAGAGGCATGTTATGGTACACAGCCCGAAGTCCGTGCTGCAATTCCACCTTTCCTGTGGCCAGAAAGAACAATGAAGAATGCTCAGTCATGTCTTTCCACTACATCTGAGACTAAGGATTGAAGGTACCAGGTCTGGCTATTAGAGAAACACAGGATCATTTCAAATCTGCACCAGGAGCCTCATCTTCATTTAGTGACCTGGTGACATTTTAGAGAAATGAGGAATGTGGCAAAATTTAGCCAGGTGTGGTGGTGCAGGCCTGTAATCCCAGCACTGTGGGAGGCTGAGGCAGGAGGATCACAAGTTCAAGCCCAGCCTGGGCAATTTAACAACTAAATGAGACCCCTTTCCAAAATAAAAAATAAAAAGAGGCCTTGGGTTCAATTTCCAGTACTGTATTGAAAAAAACAACAACAAAAAATACCAAAGTAGTAAAACTCACCATGTACATTTTATAATACAAATTTGTGTGACTTTATTTTTCCTCTTTTTCATTTGGGCTGGCAGAGACTTTTGTAAGGCTACCTGAATGATCGGCCTGTGGGAAATTTGGAGAGGATGCCATATCTGCCTCTATGAAGGGCTCCCTTTAAAATAGAAGTCAATGGAAATACTATTTTTGTTTCACACTAAAACCTTTCCCAGAAAAATAAATTCTACAACTTAGCTACAAGGAAAACTTTGTTGATATCTGACAAGTTTCCCTTGCCAGGAAATCTTTGACATTGTTTAAAAGGCACCAAAACAACCAGTCTATGCTCTTTATGAAAAAAGAAATCTCATTTTCCTTCTCTTTCCTTTACTTTAGCTTTGTAAGAGTCCCGGCAATCCTTCTGGATCTTAGGATGTGAGTGTTTCCCTTGGTGCCTCAAATCATCCAAACTGGGGCTCAGGCTGGGGATGTGGACAGCGGGTCCTCTGCTCCTGCAGGGACAGTGCTGATTGAATGCTGTGGCAGAAAGCTGCTCTGCACCAATGACCAAAGTCACCTTGAGTTGCCAGGTCTTAAATGCACCTTCACTTAGCTTTCCTGGGAAGGAGGATTTGGGAAAGCTACAGTAGGATACAAATAGACAAAGCTCATCAGGCAACAGCTAATTTTAGACCTTTAAGGTGCTTGGGGTTACAGGGCAGTCACTGTGGGCCACTGCTTCTACCAGGGTTGAGTGAGGCCATACAGTGTGTGACACAATGACAGCAAAGAGCATTTGATCTGTTGGCTGCCAGTCACAAAGGGCCAGGGCCTCTGTTCATAAACAAAAGCAAAGTACACTTTCCTAGCCCAGTAGTCCATGCAGTATGGCAGTCCTGAATGCTGATCTGAACATAAAGGAAAACACATGTAAATCAATATCAAAAGTTGGTGGTAAATAAGGAAAACATGATTTTTTAATCATCAACTCTTGTTAGTTTAACAGCTACTCTAATAAATTCTGAAAAACCTTGTTCTCAGTTAGTTTATAACTGAATCAGCATCCGAGAATGCCATATTACATTTTGTAAGCAAAGATCAACTTCAAAAGCACTCAGATTGCTATAACTTCGGTTTCAAAAAACAAAGAGAAGCAATGAATTATCAAGAGAAGGTGCTTTCCCAGAGGCCTAACTTTGTAAGAGAGCACAGAAGACTAATGAAATAACATGCATTTAATAAGTCTCTGTGAAACAGAACACATTTAACACACATTTAGGCTGCATGTTATTTGCCCAGATTGCATGTAACCCAGGGGCCGAAGCTGCTCCTCTTGACCTCTCAGTGCCACCAGAGCCCCACAGGTAAGCCATTGTCCCATTTCATCCTGCAGTCACACTGGGGCTGTGGGCCACTCTCTGCTTCTCCCAAAGTGCTATTAGTTATGCTCTTTGAGTTTTTCCTCCCTCCCCTGAAAATAAAACCAAAGATACAAGATCAACTTTAACTCTTAATTCCTTACCTCCCGGACTTCAGGTCTAAAGAAACAGGAAGACCTCTGTTAGTGCTAGGAAAGACTCTCGTGGCTGGCTCTCTGTTCTCTACCCATTCCTCATGTTGAATGCGCTAAACATTATCTACAGCCAGCAGAACCATTTCTCTCCTTGTCGGTGGTGGATTTGGCTTTTAATAATGGTCTTAAAACCACCTGCCTTATGTTATAACTGTGAGGTCTATTTTTATGTCTAAAAGTGAAGGTTGTCAAGGAATTTCACTAGTAAGTTTAAACTGAATTGTAATTTTATTAATAAATAGAAGATGGCACTAATGTATCCATGAAGAACAATATATATAAGGATCTCTTAGCTTACCAAGAAGGGCACAGCCATACAACTGGGAACTCACACCCACTGAGTTCTTCTGTTTTAGGCCCAGAAGTAACAGGGATGCACCAAACTTCCTCTCCTCTTCACGCTACAACAGGAATACACCAGATCACGGTCCAGCTAAGCAACGAGTGATTTGTAACAACACAGAGGAAATGAACTTGCTATGGTATTAAGTAAAAATATCAAAACAACACAGCTATATAAAAATTACAATCCTAATTTTGTAAATAAAGGTATTTATATTTAAAGACAAATACAAAACAAATATTTTCTATGTTAACAAATTTCTGGGCAGAGAACTTATGAATAATTTTGGTTTTCTTCTTTGTATTTTTCATTATTTTCCAAATTTCTGGCAATGAGAAAGAGCTCCTTTTAAAAGCAAAACAAAATTAAAGAGTAGACACTGGATCCGCATTGACTTGAGACAACCAAGGAAGATTCAACAGTCAGCAGCACATTCCCTCACACTGCTATGGCAGAATGGAGGATGCTTTTGAATTCTGAACAGGTCACAATGGTCAGACTTTTCTTTTACAATGTTAAAATAAAGATCACTGTTAAGTTGCTTTCAGATAGATGTATGCTTCTTAAAAACAAATCACAATCAGAAGAGATCATCTCTTTCAATCCACGTGCAAAATTACACTTCAATAAAACTGAAGCCTTCTGAGACATGGGGGGTCAGAAGGGCAAAATCATAAGTGCTGGTAAGCCTGCTGCATGCGCGTAACAGCAGCGACGATGACAGGTACCTCCCTGGAAACCCAGGGCCTCGAGGACAGCCTTGGCAACTTCCTAGACAATGGGAGCTGGGAACTCGGCGGTGCCACAGGAGTACACACACTGGCCAGGGCTGCAGGCTTGAGACACACAACTGAAAGCTCAGACTGCCCTGCACTCAGAGGTCAGGGAGAAAGCAGAGAATACACAAGGTTTGTAGGCTGCAATGTTGCATTAATAGGCACCCAAACCTCTTGACTATGAATAGCCTTTGTGCAATCCATGCACCAGATCGAGGTTTTCCTTAACCTCTGGGTGTGTGTGTGTGGCGGGGGGGAGCAGATACTCTGGGAGAAAAACAAGCCTGTTGGGCAGCACACATAAGTAAAAGGGCTGATAAATAAGGACTAGGCTATTTTATGTTAAAAAGCAAATCTCTCTTAACCTAGGGAAGTTTGATTTTCTCCACATACAATGCTTGAAAAGTGGGCCCAATAAATAATAAATATGGCAGATAGAAAACATTTTTTTCTTCTGTAGACTGAAAGCCAAATAAACAGTAAAATATGTAAACAACAACTATCCTCGATGTGCTAGGGATGAGGCAGGTATGGTGATAGTGACAGGGATAGTGATATAGGTTGAGGGTCTCTAATCTCAAAATTTAAAAGGCAAAAAAATGGAACTTTTTGAGCACTGATATGACATTACGAGTGAAAAATTCTACACCATGAAACTGTTTCAAACATAAAATTATTAAAAACATTTATAAAATTACCTTCCAGCTACATGTATATGGAACACAAGTGAAGTCTGTTTAGACTTGAGTCCCATCCCACTACCTGATTATGCATGTGCAAATATCTCATTATATATAGGCAAATATTCCAAAACCTGAAAAAAACCTGAAATCTGAAAGGCTTCTGGTCCAAAGCATCTCTAAAAAGGGGTACTCAGGTGTTACTTCACCACTGTCCTCAAGGTTTTCCTAATTTATGCATAAGCTCTCCCATTAATATACGGCACTCTCCCTCTCGTGACTCCCCTTCACAGCAAGACATCTCAGAAGAGTTACCTATACTCGCTGTCTCCTTTCTGTACCTCTAAATCACTCCTCAATCCACTCCGATTTGGATTCCTGCTCCACTACTCTACGGAAACTAAGGTTCCAACTTAGAGCCTCTATGCTCTAAATTCAATGGATTTTTTTATTCCCCACCTTACCTTACCCTCTAAGACCTCTCTGTCATGGATTTTGTAGTCCAACACATTCCTGATTTTCCTTTTTACTTATTTTAATTGACATATTTGTACATATTTATGAAGTACAGTAAAATAACTTGATACTTGTATACAATGTTGATTTTCCTTGTTTTTGCTCTCTAGCTCATTTGTAGACATTTACAAATGGATGTATAAATTAATCTCCAAAATTATATCTTCAGCTCCTATCTTTCCTTTAAGTCCCCAATATCTGTTATGAAATCTCTTGACTCTCAAAAGCAACTAAAACTGCAATATCATCTTGAATTTACCTCCAAAATATGTCTGGCATGTACTCTAACTCGAGTACATTCTGGTTGTCAGGCCACAATTATCTCTTGCTCAGACTATGTAGGAATCTCTAAACTGGTCTGACCATAATAGCCATCCCTACCATGAAAACATTCAAAATACCAAGAAAACAGCCTGATGTAAAGTAAGCGACATTTAAATCTCAGTCATTATTGTTATTACTGTTGTCATTCTTAGGATAGAAATAAACAATGACTCAACATCCTAACTTAAGAGCAGAAACTGAAACTTGGCATTTTGGATTTCTAGAACACAAGTGGTCTATCATGACCTTACAAAAATACTTACACAAATGAAATAATCAGTATTGAATACCCTAGGTGATGGTCAAAGTTAGATGCCCATTTGTTTCTTTGATATGCAATGCACACTGAGCTCTCAAAGATTATTAATGATTCATTTCTGGATGTCTGAAACTTGGCTAGCTCAAATTTCAGAATGTGCACAAGGAGCCGGGGTGTAGCTCACTGGTTCAGTGCTTGCCAAGGAAGAAAAGGTCCTGGGTACCACCCCCAGTATGGCAAAACAAAACAAACACCTCCCCAAAACAAAAAAACCAAACCAAACCACCACAACAACAAAAAACCCAACCCAAAATGTGCACAATGTTTTGACTTCAGAGTCTGTCAAGGAGAACACCCAGTTTCTTGGAAATCAGTAACTGAATGTACAGAATGAACACTCCTTCCTGGGTATGCATGGCCACAGAGATGCACATCGGACACCTTCTTTCAGATTCTGAGAGCAACTGCCCCCACCCTCCTGCCTAACTCAGCAGCCACTGCTCACTCTTTCCTAAAGCTCTCAGTACTGCTTCAGGGCAGATTACTTACGCTTAAGTCAGTCTTCTTCGCCAGGCAGTGGTATAAAACATAGAGTGAAAGAAGCTGAGTGGAAGGTACTTCAAATGCTTCTTGCATCATGATCTCAAAAACCACAGACAAAGCATCTGGCAAGAAGATAAAAGTGAAAATGAGCGGAAATTAGTTGTAGATAACATCACCAAATCTCTAACTACAAAAGTGGAGCACAGCAGAAAAATAAACAGAATTAAGAAGCAAAAAATGTGGGTCCTGGTCCTAGTTTTTCTACAAAGTAGGTCTTTCCTAAGCCTCCAGTTTCTATTGAATGTATTGTAATGTACTAAATCAGGTGCTATTACATCAATGTGCCCAAGGATATTAAATAAATCACTTCCCCTTTCCTGGCTCCCAGTATCATCTTCATAGTAGTAAAATACTATTGGCCCTATCTATTTCAAGAGATTTTTGGATAATCCTATAAGATAATACATATGGAAAATTTTTTGTAAATTGTGAAGCAAATTCAAGTCATGATGTCCATTACCCAGGTGAGCTAAGGCCTACAGAAAGAAAGCACATCATTTTCAAGTGTCCCTGACAAACAGGGCCCAGAGGCAGGGCTGAGCTGTCTGCCCTATTCTCTCTTCTGGTGCCTTCTCCCGGTTGAGGCAAAAGAGGACAAATGTTAAAGGAAATCCTAAATCTTCAGCATTATTTCAATGACAGAGAACAGATGAGTAAAAAAGGGATAATAAGGTTCAGTTTAAAAGACTTGAAAGGAAACAAAAATGCTCATTCATAAATTATAAGCCCCGCCTGTAACGTGTAATATACTTGTCTGTACACAAATGGTTAGAGGAGAACAGGCCTTGAGAAGTTCCTAATTTCCCTTGATATTCTACAACATAGCTAGAAGCTAAGAAAATCAAGTTCAAATAATGTCTGTCCTCTGGTTTTCTCTTGTTAAACAATGTTAATATCGGTTTAAAACATAAAGCCCACATCTGTAACAAATACAATGAATGTTTTCAACTGAGTAATTCTGTTAATTTTGTAAATATTCAAAATTATAAAAGTGTCAAGATGATCTGCAGTTGTTCCTAGCCAGCTGGTTTTGCACTTACTGTTATGGGTCTGAAGGAGACCACAGGTATATTTTTTATGCAAATGAGAAACTGAGACAGCTAGGCAGACCAGGAAGTGATCTAGTAAATCTAGCAAAATAAGGACCTGGAAAAGATTTTCTTTTAAATAAATAAATAAGCCAATAATATTTTTAAAAAACACAAGGTTAAAAATCTGGTTTAAGGGGCTGGGGATTTAGCTCAGTGGTTCCGCTGCTTGCCTCGAAAGCACAAGGACCCGAGGTCGATCTCTGGTACCAAAAAAAAAAAAATCTGGTTTAAAAAAATCTAAGTTCTGCCAAATGTTCATTTAGAATCCAAACTTACACATGAAATCTAAATCAAATTTACTTTATACTTTACTTATATTCTGTATTTCAATCAGTTTGGGAAGTAAAATTAGATTGCCCATATAATGAACTTTTCCCATATAGTTATTTATATATTTTATATTTCCTATCCTAATAACAGTACAAAGGATATGACTTAAACATTTTTTGCATAACTGATAATAATTTTCATGAAAACTTTTCTGACTTAAGGAATGATGTAAAGAGGAGTCACTGAGAAATTTAAAAAGGGGAAAAAATCTGCATTATACATTTTCCTTTGGAAGCTGAAAGACCTATAATAAATATCTGAATCTGGGATTGGTTTCTTACCTTTGTAATTTTCTTTCTTTATGAAAAAATCCAGCAATAAATTGAATGTAAAATTATCTGGAAAAATTCCATATTGAACCTGTAATAAAAATGAAAACAAAGGGAAAAATTTTTATTCACTTTAATTCAAGGTGTAATGTATGCCTATGTATTATTCAGGATAAAACTTGCCACCATTAGCCTTAAACTGTATGACTATCATTTTACAGCATCTGTGACAGTGAAATAGGAGCTGTGACTCATCAATTTGGTAACTAGAACTGTTGGTCAGGGTGAGAAACTTGTGAGTGGGTGTCTGATACAAGACAATTGATATGTAAAAAGTAAAGCTCAATTCTAACACCTCAACAGAACAGCTAAAACCAAAAGAAAGAAAAAAACCAAATAACTCCACATCCCAACCAGTTCAGTGATTCTTTTTAAAAGGCATGAATAATAACACAAAAATGAATTCTCAAGAGAAAGGACTCATTATACAGCATGTCCTATCTTTTAAAGACCCAGAAATATGCCAACAAATATCTGCCATTAATCAATCTCTTAGGATATCATGCTTACAAGCAGCTGAATATCTGACAATTTAATTCAGATAGAAATTTTATGATTAGAATCCTAAGAATAAATGGGGACCATTAGACCTGCCTCAGAATTTTCGAGGAGTGCTTCTGAACAAGAGTCTTAAGCCTCAGGACCACACAATCAGATCTCTGGGAATTTAACACAGAAACCTGAAGTTTCAATGAATTTCTTATGTGATTTTCATGCACACTCAAACCTGACTCCCAGTGTCCTGGATTGTGGCACATTTTTGTTTCACATAGTGGACTGACCACTATATCTGTCCCACACTGCTCTATTCTTCCCTCACCAACTATCAGAAGCATCTGAAGAATTTTCTTCAGCTATACCCATTTCCTTGGGAGATTCAGATACAGCCCTAACCCCAACTGTGAGTCACTATGGAACTGACTCACTGTCACCAGCAGGCATGGGATGCCTCAGGTATGCTGAATGGAAAAATGTTTAAAAGCCACCCTTCAAAAGGTTGTAGCTCAGGGCCAGAGCTTATTATTTCCTCAAAGCAGTAATCCAAATCACCACTAATCCCCGGGAGCTGGGTAAACTCAAAATATTTTAGGATGATAAATCATTAAAGCTAGAGAGAACCTCAGAAATCAACTGGTCCATGATTCTCAATCCTCACTACAAATTAAAATCAATTGGGAGCTTAAAATAAAAATACCTATGAAGGGTGAAAAGGCATAGCATGTTTCATTATTTTAGAGCAAATTATCTGGTATGTTACTGTAATGGTGGATTTATGCCATTAAGCATTTCATCATAAATGTTCATAAAATGTACAATATCAAAAATGAACCCCAATGTAAACTACTGACTGTGGGTGATGCAATTCACCAATTCTAACAAATATGCCACTCTAGGGGTAGGATGTTGATTATGGGGGAGGCTATGTATGTGCTGGTGCAAGGGAAAATCTCTACTTTCTGATCAATTTTGCTGTGAATCTAAAACTGATCTAAAAACCAGAATTTATTAAATAGCAAAATGAAACAATAATAGCAATACTTGGGTACCAGGCAGATAAAATGAATTAGAATCTTAGAATCTCAGGGGTAGAAATTAGCATCTATAGTTTTTAGAAAGCTTTCTGGGTGACTCTAATGGGGAGCCAGAGTTGGAAATCATTGGTTTAGTACAACCCACTCAAATTAGAGTTGAAAAACTAAGACTTAAATGGAGAAAATTATTTTCCTGAAATTCTGGGCAACTGGAGGTTGCATATTGGCTCTTGACTCTTTTGTCTAGTGGTCTCTCCATCAAGGCTATGGAAGCAGCAGAAATGATAGATTCTGTTCTATTTTTCTTCACAGGCTCTTCCTGTTTTGTTATCATAGGAGTCTTCTTTGAGTGTAATCTGTTTCATACTCTGAATAGAGCTGGATTTAATCTTTGTCTTCCATTGGGCCCTTCCCTTTCCCTTTTGAGATCCAAGGCCATCACTTTGACCATCCTTACCTAAGCAATTGGCTTGGTCTCATTCCCTCTCTCGTTCAGTGACCCACATCCACACCCCTCCCCGCCCTCCACCCCAGTATACCATATACGCAACATATTATTTTTCAAGCACGCATCTTTTGGTGACCAGCTTAAATGATAACTCATATATCTTCCAATTCTCTCCAATTGGATTCCTCTTCTTGATTTCTCTTTTACTGATGTGCTTGTATGGCACTTACATTTGGTTAATATTAGACTGACTTATCAGCAAATTTGTTTTTTTGCCTTATTACCTTATCCATTTCCTGAGGGCAAGTAGCTGTTGCTCATTCTTGTATCCACCACTATAACCAATCCAATGTCTAACATATAAACCTGTGTACAATGTATGTTAAGTTGAATTGGGCCCAAGTCATGGTAATGAGAACCATCCTGTTTGGAGAGGACCCAAAAACAAAATCAGTGTTCCTTTTGAGTTCAAACTTTCAAGGTCGAGACCCACAATAATAACACTGTAAACTCTGGCTTATTTTGTACTTTCTTTCACAACATGAAGGTAATGAAGACTTGACCCTTGGGTGGAGCGTGACATACAGAACATCTTAACCATAGGGAACTCTTAGACTTGAGGGAGGAGTCAGGGGACTTGAAAGACCCAGGATGAATTACCTAGGAAGAGTGTCTTTCAAAAAACTAAGTCTGAATATTCTGGAAAGCCTGTTCCAGCAAAAGTGGTCATCTCTCCCCACCTGCAGACTTTATCAAAGGGAACAATGCAAGAATTTCAAGGCTCAAGGATTAGGGACCAAGAATGAAATGAGCACAAGTACAGAGTTCTTATGACTGGATGACCTTTCGCTTTCACCTGTCCTTCCTGAGGCTCAGAAAAGCAGCAGCTCTGAGAAAATTTTTTTTTTTTTTTTTAAAGGCAGGGTTTCAACTTTGTAGTTTAGGCTGGCCCTGAATTCACTATGTAGCCCAGGCTGGCCTGGAACTCATGGTGATCCTCCTGTCTCAGCCTCCTGAATGCTGGGATTACAGGTGTGCACCACCACGCCCAGCTAGCACTGGGAATTTTTATTCTTGATTTGATTAGTTTATATCCAGCCTCATTCTGAAAAGGACTGTCCAAGGGCAAATCATTTTAAAAAGTTATTGCTGGTGCTATTCCTTTCTATAAGGTAATAGGTAAAAATACTGTAGCATCTAAGCTCAGGAAACGTGCCAGGAAGCTACTACTATAGTTTATAACTAGAGGTTCCCTCAAAGTCTCCTACTCTCAGAGATGGGCCTTTGGGAGGGTGAGTGCATTATGGGATGGCATAGCTGACCTGCTGTTAGGAGACGGGGTGTGACTTGGAAGCATATGTCCTCTGCCCAGCTCCTCCCTTTGTCCTCTGCTCCCTGGCTGTCACTGACATGAGGAGCTTTCCTCTGCCCAGCCCCTTCCACCATGCTGCTCCTACCTGGACCATGTAAGGAATGAGAATACTGAAATGTGATCCAAAATAAACTTCTCTAAATTGGAGGTGCCAGGTATTTTGCTCCAGTGATGAGGAAAATGAGCAAGACAGCCACTCACCTTATTGACAATGGTATATAAGGCTTTGTCTTGTGCACCATATTTTAGACACTGCCTAATCCAGGTGTGGATGGTCCAGTCTCTTAGGTACAAGCAGTTGGGACTGTGTCGAAATCTAAACAAAGCACAAGAGAGAAAACTGGTGTTATTTTTAACATCAGCGCCAAAACATCTTCCATCAGCAGGTCCTTCTCTTGGATATTTACTGTGTATAGTCAAAGAGACCAAGGCTTGAAAGTCAACAGCTAAGTCTGAATGAAAAGAGAAGGCAAAGTAATAAGAAAATTATAAAAATTTTATTCCTTATTTAATACTTCCCACTTCAACATGTTTTAAGGAGATTTATGAAAAATTATTTGGGGAAAATACTAACCATGCCATTACGTAAATACATATTTTAGTAGAAGGGAGATGAAAATCTGAAGCCGATATTTTCGAAGTTCTTAAACAGATGAGGGTAAAAATACAGAATAGCATAGTAATTCTAGAGGGCTGCTTTGGGTATTACTGATATCTGTGGCACTTAAGAAAGACTAGGACACTTTACTGAATTAATTAAAAAAAAAAGAAAAGGATAAAAAATTCAGGATGAGCAGAACTTCGTACTCATGTCCTATAGGAGTTGGAATCCTATTAACTTCTTCACGGCTCCATTCTACTCCTTCAGTCCATCCCCAGGCCTCCCATAGCTCTACACATGGTCCTGCAAGTTCCACACAGCCCAACATGAGTACTATACAGTAAAAAGATCCTCACAAAACAATTCCTGATGCTGCTCTTGCCGGAAATCTATAAACACTCCAAACAGCTGGGGTAGAAGCTTCTTCTCCTGGTTCCTCAGGGTCTCGGACAAAAGACTAAGTTGGAGTGGAAAGAGGGCTATGAGGAAGATATGTGTACAGAGGGTGCTGTAGTCCTTCATTATATCTGTTTTGGTTAGGATGGATCTTCATATGTCATATCATGTCAGCTGAAGTCTACATATTTTCTTTAATAATCAAGAAGCAGGCCCATTTCTGGACCCCCTAAAAATCAAATTCTTCTCTTAAAAAGAAAAAGGTAAGACAAAAACTTGGGAGGTAAAGGATTCTGTGCCATACATGAGTGGAGGATATAGGCTAATTCCAGTGTTTTTGAGAGGCTGATTATTCAACCTGTCACCTGCTATTTCCTGCCATCTGCCATTGGGATAGTTTCCTTTGGAACAGGTGCCAAAGCAAAAGCTGAGAAAGGAGAAGAAGTGAGAAACAGTACTTCATTTAGGTTACCTATTGGTTCTCTGGTGAGAGGTTTGGGAAAAATAAGATTTGAAGGTGTTTTATAAGTATAGGGTCATCTAGCCCTTTCCCTCTTTAGTACTGGTGACTGAACCCAGAGGCACACCACCACTGAGCTATATTCCCATCCCTTTTTATTTTCCCACTGAAAAATTTGAGGCAGGGTCTCGCTATGTTGCTCAGGATGGTCTCAAACTTGTGATCCTGAGTAGCTGGGATCATGGGTAAGCACCACTGTGCCAGCTCCATTTTAAAAAATATTCCAGGTTTGGCTGGAAAATCTTTCACTCTAATGTTCTGTACAGAATTAACCTCTTCAAAATTAAATAAAGGCATTGTATAGGTACACTAGACACTAGATCTAATGAAATCTGCATGAAATGAAAATAAGTACGCGCCTTAGTATTTCAAGTTTTCTCTCCCATTTCCAAATCAATAGGTGAGCTACTTAGGTTCCTCTCCTTGCGAATGTGAAAATTTGAGACTTGAAGTGTAAGGACCAATGAGAAGCTATTTTATTTTACAATAACTGTTTTTGCAGTTCTGGGGAGTGAGTCCAGGGTCTTATGCATGCTAGGTAAACATTGCTATTGAGCTATCCCCTCAGCCAACATTTATTTTTAAAAGAGAAACATCAAGTGAAATAGTGTATTACCTCAATGACAGCGACACTTCCTCATTAGCTGTAAACTCCCTGGGTAAGTGGGGCAGTGACTGGGATGCTCCACATGATTCCTCAGTGCCTGACATGATTCTTGGCCCACAGTAAAATAAAAAAAGTTTCAACCAACACATGTCTTAAATACTATCGTGTGCTGATCATTTTGTTAACACCTATGTTATATAAATTCCCTTTGTGGGGCATTTATTGCTTTATTACAAATAAACACATAAACATATTTAACAATAATAAAGATGGGGCATGGTAAGTGCAAAGGACCAAAGGAACTGCTAGATGCTAAAGAGGTTTGGTTGTAGTGGTTATCATGATTAGTCCATTCTTCACTTTAAAAATAAACAAACTAAACAATGTCAACTATCTCCTTTACCCAAGATTACTTTATACTTAATTCTCACTTAAACCTAACTTGCCTTAGGATGTCTCCAATGACCACTGAAGTTCTAATTTTTTCTCTTGATGGACTTTAAACCACATCCATGACTATGACTATACCCAGTTTCTCTCTTATTCATGGTCAGCAGGCCGTGTTTAGACTCTGAAGAGTAACAAAGATGGACAGGGAGAACTTAGCTACAGACCTTTAAAGCTCAAATTAAAATTTATTTAAAGCCATTTGCAAACTTTCTAAGGCTAACTTCAATGCACGGAAGAACAGAAAAGTCTTTTTTCACACTTTATTTCTTAGAAGCCTAAAGTGAAAGCTACTCAAGACTTTACACATTTAACATGATCATTCCCGCACAGCAGCCCTTTGAGAGGTTTGCCAATAGACTCACAGAGATAGGAGTTTTAATAAGTCCATTGCCTCCCCCAGGATGGATCAGGTACAGCTACTTGGTATGACCTCTGCTAAGTCTAAACAATCCATATGTACAATAAATGTCTAGGATATTTTCAACTATCAACATTTTATCACTTTAGGAAACATACATATATTACGAAATGTGCTGCCCAAAGTGGAATTCCTGCATTTTCCAGCCAGGCAGCAGTGATCTTTTGCTAAGCCCTCATCAGTGTTAGAAGAGAAATTAGTACACAACTTCTGTGAGTAGCCAGACAGAACATAAACAAGTTAGAATACTGTGCAAGTAAGAGCCCACTTTTGAATAGTGAGCACAAGAAAAATCCCTCGGTCAATGAAGGCAGTTCAGATCGATAAATGTGGGCCCTTTTCAGAATTCCCATCCGTAATGTGAGGGGCAGGTAAGGCCAGGGGACGGGGACTTGCCTGGATGATTCTCTGGGACTGCTGGCCAGCAGAGCACTCTCCCAGGAGAAAGGCAAAGAGAGAGGGACACAACCAACACAGTGATCTCCCAATTTGCCTGCAAACAGACTAGCTTTTGTTCTCGCCTGTTCCAACCACCAGCCTGGCAGATTACTGACAGCCACTGTAGGAGTCCTCTCTGTGTAGGAGTCCCCTCTGTGTAGGAGTCCCACGCCATCAGCTGTTTGCTCACCTCAGCAGAAGCTTTATTATTGCCTAGGCCAGCAGGCTGCCAAGACAGACAAGCCGTGTAAGGAAAAGATAAACAAACACAACCCTAATAATCCCAATGGTGTTGTGTTCATGAAGGCAAGAGACAGTGAGGTTCCAGCTTGTAAAATGTGGGTAAACTTTCTTAGAGGAAGGAGGGCCATAAAGAGGAGAGAGGGAAGAGTATGTTCTCAAGGGCTATCTCTGGTTCTACAAGTTGGTATCTATGGCGAGAGAGATCTCTGTCCCTAGTGTGAAGGGAGGTTTGCAGGTGAAGACAGAGCTTGCCTAGGAGGCCAAGTCAAGGCTACTCCAGTGGCAGGAACTGAGAAGCTTCCTGTCTTCTGAAATCAGGCCATGCTCAGAGAAGTTCAGGGCATTTGCCTGCACTGCTGCTTATTCAACAATGATGTCATCAGGAAGGCAGGAAGCTGAGTCACAGACTACAAAAGGAAATGGTAGTGAAAGTCTTGGGTAGGGTAGAGGTTTCTGAAAAGGGAAGGAAGGTCACATAAAAGAGATCAAGTGAAAAGAAAAACACCAGAGATTTACTGTGATAATAGAGAAGGTATCACACAGTGCATGAATGTCATAAGAGATTGCCTACTTGCAATCAAATTCATCATTTAATTAAAAAAAGTGGGATAGCTGTCCTTCAATGTAATCCAACTAAAGGTTTTGTTACTGTTGAATGGCAAAAGTGACAATGCCCTTTATCTCTTTTAGTGTCACAAATGAAAATGCTCCAGGCTAATCAGGCCTCATGTATAAATGCCAACAACCCCACCACTTAGCTGCCACACTGGTTCTTCCACATGAGCGAGCAAGCTTTCCACGCTGTTTATCTGATTATGAGAGCCACCACACTTACCCATACTCATGCAGCTTCCCCTCTTCCCTAGTGAGTTCTGTATCCTGTGGCAACTGGCTTCCAGATGGGAACTGCAGCCAGAGCCTGGTAGAGGGGAGAAGGGAGAGGGGAGAGAGAAAGGTTGCCAAAAAGACAATGCAGCTGGCTCCAAGCGTGGACTGGGAATCTTATCAATGAAACAAATTTTGTAATTATCAGAAGAATCCGTCTTTGATACAAAGAGTGAGAGTGTTGTATAACTAAACCAGAATCTAATTCAATTGCTGCTATCTACTTTTGTGTTCTAAAAACGTAATTAAAAGGATAACCACTTTCTTTTTCATCCTGCTAGAAACTGTTTTCAGAATCATTAGTCTCAGAACAATTATTAGTTGTCCCCACTACCACAAATAAAATAAAAAGCATCAGTATTATAGATTAAATTTTTGTTGTTTGAGATCCCTAATTCTTACTCTTAAAGAGTTAATTTAAATTTAATTTTCAATAAACATATTTAGAGCCTGCAGTCAATAAATGCACTAGTGCAAGGACCTTCCCCCGCCCCCACCTAAGATCACTGTCTGGGTTTGAATATTTCCGAAGAATTTACTATCTATCTACCTCACAATGCAGATGAAAACGTCTTTCTTTAAAATTTCCAATATACTTGTTTTTAATAGTTAGGTTAACAGTTATAATGTACAATGAAATTCATACTTTTCAGTTTATAATGCTGTATGTTTTGGCAAATGCATCCACTTGTATAGATAGTTGCTACTACATTCAAGACACCAGAAGAGTTCTAACACCCTAAAAACTCCCAAACGTCCCCTTTGTAGTCAACTCCCCAGAGTTTGCCAGCCAATTTAAGCACATTTTATGTAAATAACTTCCTTGGGTCCCTTTCCAGACCCAGAATTAATCAATTTTATAAGAAGAAGAGCCACAATTTGTATCTGTTCCCTCCTTCATAATTTAAAGTCTGCCTATTTCCAAAGAGAATTTGAAAGAAAGAAAGAAGAAAAAAAACAGTTTGCAAGTAGTTTTCTCTGAGTTCTATATCCAGTCCTTAGACCTTCTGGTATTCTTGCCTGCCATTCTAAAAAGGGTGATAAGTAAGTGGATTTTTAGTAGAGAATAACACAGGCGTAGAATTTTGCAAATGCGAAGTGCTAAATAAATGCAGCATAATAACACATTTTTCGAAATGAGGATGGATAACAGAGGGACTTGTTAGATATCAAAGTCAAAATCTGACTTTGTCAGACCCCCGGCTTAAAAATGAGGCCATTGGCACCTCACCTGAAAGTGTACCAGTATAATATGTCATGATACAAACAACTCCAGGAGAAATACTATTTCCCATGTCCTTTCATGGAACAGAAAGCAATCACAAGTAGGATATTTGCTGCCAAACTTTCCTCTCTCTGACCTGGCTGCTATATCACTAGATACACCTCTGCTAATACAGAAATATGTATCTTATTCATGGAATGAGTATTTATCAAGTAGTTCTGATATGCTAGGGATAGTATCCATATTCTATCCCTGTGGCTCTATAAATTCCCTCTAATTCCAGTCGAAAGATGACATCTTTCCTTTTCTGATACATAAAAAATTACCTAATACATGGACTCTCTGCTTTGCCGTTCTCTTTCTCTTTCATGGTATATAAAGGAACCGTTCAGAATGAAGCTAGTTGTTCTATCTGACCCGGACCACTACTTTATCAGCCATCAAAAGGCAATGTATATGGAAGGAAACAGGGAGAAGAACAAAGTATTTACACTGACAGCTGAAGTGCCTCCTCGTGACAGTCCTACAAGCAGAAATGGCTCTTTGCGGCCACCAACTGATCACTGGGGAAGCAGCACACAGAAGCCCTTGTGGGACTTCTCTGGCCACTCCAAAGCTGCACACTCACTAGCTCTCGGGTGAGCTTCATGACAAGAAGCTGGTACAGAAGATCCTGGTGAAGTGAAGGGGAAAGGGCCTTTGGTTAGGAACAGCAGGAAGTTGAGAAAGACTGGATCTTGGAATAAGTCCTGTTTATAAAGCATAAAAAGCTGTGGGAACTAGCTTGGTTTGGGCAGAGATAAGGGAAATATTTTTGGTTTTGAGTAGGAAATCTGAGCAATGAATAAGTTAGTTTTAAAAAGATGCAAACATTTCTTGATGCTTTCTAAAACTCTGGCTAAGAACTCAAGACAAAACTTTAGCAAAATCACGAATAATGTTATGACTAGGGCAGGAGTATCACACAAATTAATCACTGGTACATTGAATAATTCTGAGGAAAGGGAAGTAAGAAAGAAAATAGAAAGAAAAAGAAGGAACAGGATACAAATAAAAAGTATTTGTGGAGTATTTTAGGCTGAGTGAAGTAGTCAGGGTTAGGTGTGCCACAAAAGAAATGAGTAGACCAAGGAGATGAAGTAAACCAGGGTAAAAGCAGAGAATTTAGCTGGTGTTGAACAGCTTTATATGGGTTTGTGGGTGAGATTATGGATTTCTGTAGGGATGTTTCTGAGGGAAGAGAAGCTCAGTACTAATTTGGATTTCTTAAGAATCAGAATTAAAAAAAAATAAAAACATCTCAGTGTTCAAAACATTCTAATACATGAAAAAGTCGAATCCCCAGGGATTCTTTGATTATATAAAAAATAAGATTGGATTTACTTCTAGTAATATAACTCAAGTTCAGAGCTAGTTTTTATTTCTACAACTCTACTCACTTCCTTATTAAATAAGGCTATAAGCTGTTAAAAGGCAGGGAAATAAGTCATCTATCAATGTATCAAGCAACTGCAAGTGCTTATTTGGCAACAGTAGCTAGGCCCACTAAGATTTATAAATGTTAATAATATATGTTGAAATTCATGATTATTTATTTGTGAAACAGTAATCCACTTCCAGTTGTGAAGTATCCTCCTGCCTATAAACAGAATTGATGCAAAGAAGAAGTGCTTGCTGCCTTTTTGGTACATGGCAGGAGGAAATCAAAGATGGTGGCAAAGGAAATAAGACTAAAATGTGGTCAGGTGAAAAGCCACCTACTCCTGACTTCGTCCTCCTACTGTCTCCATGCCACAACATGCAAAAGGATGACACGTGGATTCTGCTGTTTGATAATTCATGGAACAGACAGGCTGGTAAGAGAGTGAAACTAACAAGATGAGGGCAGAAGACAGAGAATATGGATTTACAGAATTCTAACAAGGTCTCACGCAAAAAGAAATCTTAGCCAGTGATGGCGAACCTATGGCACGTGTACTGCAGTGGGTTGTTTGTATCACTGAAGGCTCTAAAATGTTCGCCATCCCTGAGAGTTACACTCTTCAACACTCCAAAAGACTTTGAAAGTGACTGAAACCAAGTAAAATTGGGGGTAGGAGAGAGAAAAAAGGTTAATATAAAAATTAAGAGTCATTCATTCATTTAGCATTGGTACTCAGCCTCCTGAGTAGCTGGGATTACAGGCATGTGCCACTGCACCTGGTTCCTTAAGTACATTTTATTTGACGATCAAGTTTAAAATTTTTTTTATTATTTCTTGATAAGATCAAGTTTTGTAGGAAATAAATTTTCAGTAATTGATTCCTCCATAAATAAAGCATTTTCTAGTCAAGTGAATACTGTATTAATATTCAATTTATTAAAAGAGTCAATATCCAAAGTAATTCTCCTACACAATACAAATTATTATTCGGTACATTGTTAAACCCTTTTTTCCCACTCTGTAAGTAAAAGAAAAAAAAAGTCAGTGATAAACATAATCATCCAAAGAGGTTACCATTATAACTTACTTTTGGTATTTTTGCCAATTCCTAGAGCAGAAATGATTGAAGCTTTTAAAAAAAGAGGGAATGGGATGGGATGTAAGGATATTAAGAAATTGACAGTTTCTGGAACCATAAAAGAACATAATCATTATCTGTAGTTTAGAAAGGAAGGAATTTTGAGAATGAAGATTTATATGTCAACCAAATTTTTAAAAATTTACCAATTAAAAAAAACCTTATTTATAATATGAAGATAAGAAAATCAAGGTGGCTGCCAGTTTGCATCCTAAATGTCCCCTGAAGGCCCGTGTGCCTCCTGCTCCCCAGGGAGGCCATTCTGGGAGGCACTGAGCCTTCAAGAGGAGGGGCCTGGTGTGCAGTCCTTAGGTAAGGGGTGTCAGATCCCTGAAAAGGACGGTGGGGCCCTGGCCCCTACTTGCTTTCATTTCCCTACCCTGTCACGTTGTCACCACACCCTTAACATAGGCCTGAAAGCCATGGGTCCATCCAGCCAAGAACTGGAACCTCTAAAATTATAAGCCAAAATAAACCTTTCTCATTATAAACTGATTATTGTGGGTACTTGTTAGTGACAGAAAGCTGATTAACACAATCATCTTTCTTTCTTGTGCTGTCAAATAGTAAAAATCAGGATGAGGACCTTCAGTAGATACTTCCTCTATTCAACTCTAACTAGCCCTTTCCTCCTAACCCAAAGTCCCCGAAGTTGTAAAAACCAAATATTTGAATTATATAACCATGGTGTGGGTACAGGTATGGCAGTTCATGCCTATAATCCCAGCACTTGGGATGCTGAGGCAGGAGGATTGCAGTGAGTCCGAGGCCAGCCTGGGCTACATTTCAAAACCAGCCTGAACCACATAGGGAGACCCTGTTTCAATGAACAAACAAACAAAATATGTTAAATTATTAAGAATGCTGGGCGTGGTGGCATAAGCCTGTTAATTCCAGCACACTTGGAGGCTGAGGCAGGAGGATTGCTGCAAGTTCAAAGCCAGCCTGAACTACACTGTGAGACCCTGTCTCAAAAAAAAAAAAAAAAAATCAACGCCCCTAAAAGGAAATTATTAAGAATAACCAAATGTAAATTTCAATTCATAGGAAGGCTAAGAGTAAGAGACAATTCATTTTAGTACTATAGCAATCATAAGAAAGAATAGTTATAAATTTTGAATATGGAGGGTCTAGTTTTTCAGGAAAAAAATAAATATAAAGGTCTGGGTTCATCTGTTCTAACTGGCAAATCTTCCATAAAAACACCAGGCTTCAGCAACAAAAACTCTCAGGTTGGCCCAGAAAGAAGGAATGGACAATTTGAAAAACATCTTTTTAATGCCTGGGAAAACTGAAACAACATCTGAAAGTGCCAGGAGAGCTGCCTCAATGTGCCTGCAGTCAGTGTTCCAAAGCCCTTCTGCTTTTCTAAGTATGAATCATAGGGAAGGAAGAGAGAGCTCCTTGGTAAACACAATTTTTCTTCCTTGAGTCCACTCCTCACTCTTGACCCTTATTTTATTTTCTTTTACTTTATTTTTACAAAAGGGTTTGATGGGTAATAGTAATAGTTAAGTAGATTCCAGACAGGCTTAATGACATTCAAACACCAGGGAGGGAAAATATTGCAGAAATGTCTATTATTTGCCATTGTGAGCCACAGACACAGGGAGGCATCTTCTGCATCCCAAAAAGGCTGGGCCTGTCGCTCATGTGTCACAGCATGGCTGCACGCAGTGGGATGGGTGAGAAATAAGCCAGGAGGATACCACTGCTTCCCTGGCTTCCTAACTTTAGCTCACATACTGGACAACTGCACTGCACAGGTAAGGGTGGAGCTAGTCCTCTACACATGCACATTAAGTGAAATTTCAAGTGTGGCAGGCAGTGTGGCTGACCACACGAAACTGGCTGCTACAATGAAGAAGCCCTCAGAGAATGGGGACAATTTTCCTTCATTCATTTCATACACAAAACAAAAACAAAAATGGGAGAGCTTTTTGTCCACCTTGTTCTTTTTTAAAACACAGACTGGGCCAGGGATTTAGCTCAGTGGTTTTGCTGCCTGCTGCGCAAGTACAAGGACCCGAGTTCGATCCCTGGTACCAAAAAACAAAAAAACAACAAAACACAGACTTATATCAAGTTAAAGCTAATGGCTAAACTACAGAGAATAGCTCTTCTTCTATACCTATGTGGGATTACTTATTACTTATTGCAAGTGATGCTGGCATTTGTGCACTCTTCTGCCCTCTTCTGCACCTATCACCAACCTCTTATGAACTGTCTGAGCTGCGCACTAAGGGACAAAGATAAAGAAATGTACTCTTCACCTGTAATGAGATTAGATCTGAATTATCAAACAAGTATTTTTTGAGGATCTACAAGCTTAGAAGTTCATTTTGGAAGCATCATAGGCAATTCTTCATTTATGTAACATTGTTTCAAAACATTCAGGTACAATATTTTAAAAAATCAGTTCCCAGTAGAAAAATGAGTCTAGTCGTTCCCACCTTTCCCAGTAATCTTTTTGTTTGTTCTCTTTGGCTATATCTGATATAAAATGTTACAGATATCAATAAAGCTGGGCTCTCCTCTAACTTTCCAGAGCAGACGAGTGGGCACCATCATTTTCATGCAATTTTCTACCTTGTACTACCCATGGATGTGTCTGGCACAAGGTACTTTAAGGTGTACGTGACTTTTACCTCTGCATTCAAGGGCCTGTCCGATAGAGAACAGAACCAAATCACAGTAACATGTGCTTCTCCTGGGGCAGAAGGGTAGGGATAGAAGCAACAAAATTATTGTTTGCTCAGACCTGAGCTTACATACAATGTGGAACCAACTGGCACTGCCACCAGGACATTCTTGACACCCCATGTGTGGTGCTCTGTGTTTGATAAGAACCAGGCCTGACTCACTCACTTACTGAAATGGCCAAGTCCTGAGAATCACTTGTCATTTCTAAAATAGAAGCAATAACACCTTGATTCCCAGTTTACCATGAAAATCAAATGAGAACTAGGAAATCATTTTGACAGCTTTTAATCCTTTTTGGAACCAAGCAGAGTAGAAATATTCACACATACAAGCAATATTATTTTGGTAGTCTACTAGATTAAGCACTTCATGGCATTATGTCTGGTACTGCTTATCTGCCTCTTTTCTAAGCTTAAGTGTATTAGTCAGCTTTCCTTTACTGTAACAAAATACCCACCACAGGCTGCTTATGAAGTAAAGGGAGGCTTATTCTGACCCGTAGCTTTGGAGTTCAAGTCCAAGATTGGGATTGGTTTGGGTCTCTGGTGATGGGAGCACAACATGGTGGGGATGTGTGCTGGAGAAAACAGGGGGGTGGGGGGGACAGGCTGACTGCATAACTGGCCTGGTCCCCCCCCCCCACTTTATTTTTGCAGTGCCAGGGACTGAACCTGAGGCCTTTCACATACAAAGCATGCATGCTACCTCTGAGATATGGCACTAGCCCCACAATCCCTTTTGAAGGTCCCACTGACTTAAGGACCTCCCGCTAGGCCCTACTCTTCTTCTTCTTTTCTTTTTTTTGGTACTGGGGATCAAACTCGGGTCCTTGCGCTTGTGCAGCAGGCGGCGAAACCACTGAGCTAAATTCCTGGCCAAGGCCCTACTCTTAATGGTCCACAACACAGAGCTACCCTGGGGACCAAGCTTTTACATATGGACCTTTGGGGAACACTCATGCAAACCACATCACTAGGGCCTATGGCATAACTTGTTTTTAGTAGCAGAGTAGTTAAGACACAATATTTGGCATTAGACAAAACCTATGCCTACTTTATAACCTCAGGAAGCTGCCTTAGGAGCTTAAACTGTAAAACAAAGGTCAAACTTGTACCTAACTCATATGATATAACTCTGGATTGATATGAGGATTAAGGAAATAAAACACGTAAACTGCTGTGCGCAATGCCTGGCACATGGTGCTTCCAGACAACCTGGAAGGGCGGTGAATAACAGCCACATTCTAAGGCCACTAAGTTAAAGTGATCACCTAGGACTATTTCCATCCATATAGCAGGTGACCTACATGGTGTCGGGCACACATATGCAGCAAATACCTGTCACTAGCGGAAGGACAAGATCTGTTTGAGGGTGAAAAGTCCCTTCCCCGTCATTCCTCCTGAGACCATCTCAAATGAGAAGGTGGAGGTCAAAGCAAAGGGGAGAACTGGGTTTTATTTTTAGGATCACAAAGGCTTCAAGCAAACAAGAGTGGGAGTTTGCAAGTCAGGATGATGACTGATAGCAGGGGTTCTGATCTCATTTATGACAGAGAAAGGTCCAGGAAGGGGAAGGCAGTGACAGGAAGACGGCCCTAATGAGGAGATAATTTACCCATTGGGATTCTTCTGCCCTCAACCTAGTTTCCCCAAGCTTGGCAAGGCTTGAACAATACAAGAGTTTACATCCGCCCCATGGCAGCTTAGTGCTCACTGGTGTCCAGATGGAGTAGACAACTAAGGAGAGTGGATGCCTAAGAAGATAAATCAAACTACTCAAAAGACAGTTATCTACCACTGGCAACCTGAAAACAGTTTAGGGCTGAAAGCTTCTGTTTCTGCTCCCAACTCAAATGGGCCATCAGCTCTTTCAGAAAAGGACACAGCAGCTGACAGCAGCCACCTGAGAGCAGAGAGTCACTGACAGAGAGTTAATGGACGATCCATGAAAAATAGTTTTTCTCACGCTGAAAACTATGATGGCTACAAATAACCACTAATAACTGTTTTAAAATGCAGTGTTAAGACAGGTTCAAAAAAATGAAAGATGGGGTGAGCTGTTGCTATGGTGACCATAGAATTTGTCTCTAGGGTTTTCTACAATCTCATGTAACCAAAGGAAAGTGAAATTTCTTAGCAATATTTATACCAAGTATATTTTTGGGAATTACATATACTTATAAAAGGATGCAGGCACACTAAAGGGCTTACTTTTTTCCTGAGATTTAGATCTTAAAAAAGAAAAAAATCATACTGAAGGACAGCTTCTTTTGCCCTGATCAATTTTATGCAAAAATATTTCACTGTGCCTGAGAATGATGATGGAGATGATGATAAATATTATTATTCACTCCAATGTCCTGGGCACTTACTATCTGCCAGGCATTATCCTAAGTGCATTTCCTTCCTTTTATAGAGTAGAACATTGAAATTGAAGGAGATAAATACCTAGCCTAAGAGCCCACAAAGAGACCAACACAGGTGGCTTTCCCTACAGCGTTTGAAACAGACCACTGGTTATTGTTGAATGTAAGTTGCGAGCTTGCATTCAGACAGACTGCTTTATAAAAGTGTGTTACTCTGAACACCAGAGTGTTGCACTTGGTGAGGCAGAATGTTCATATGGAAGGAAAGGAGACTAAAGCCAAGGCCTTATCTTTTTGTTTCATTCCTTTGTCAGGGTAGCCTGGGAATGCTATTTTGTTGGAGGACCATCAAGAAACCCTTGGTTTTTCTCTGGACTGGTCAGTTTTCCTAAAGAGGATTCCCCCACCTGCCTTGCTGAAAGGCATTAACAAGTCTTATATTTCCAAGATTTAGAGTCTTTCCGGCTCAGTCTCTACAGAAAGAAAACTAGCAGTCATCTGCCAGAGTTGGAGAGAAACAGTCTGGACATTTTATACTTGTATGCAGACTTCCCACCCTCTTTCATTATGCTCCTTATAACGAACCTTTCTGGGCACCTACTGTGTACACTGCCTTTGTCTCTAGACTTCTGCTCCCGCCAGCATGCTGTGGCTTTCTTTTTCTGCTGTAACTCCTTTATTTTTGTCCACCTGCTTTTTAAAAGCTTTTGTTGTAGTCTCTTCTCCTGTCCTCTTGAGTTTCTTAGATTTTTCTCTTGCTACTCTTTATTTTCACATTTGTAGAGGTTTGGGGAGGGAATACAGACAAGCACATGCTTTCAACCTGCCAAGTTTATGCAGAAGACCTCTACAACCTGTGTGATGTATCTAGTCAATGGAATGTGTAATAGCAACAAGGAATGACAAAGAAAAGAAAACATCCCAATATATTTTGGCAGTAATTACCCTTTGTATAAAAAGGAAAAACAACTACTGGTAGCAGGCTGCACACACCTGGGAAACTAGGAGCCATATTTCATACTAGAAGTCTAGCTTCATGGTGTAGGGTGTGTGTGTGTGGGGGGGGGGTGTATGTAGGAAGGAAGGGATGGACTAAAAGAGAAAAAACAGAGGAAAGGGAAATAAAATAACATTTTTATCCTCAGGGTAGACACAAAGCTATTTACCACTTCCTCAGCCTGGAGTTATAAATGTGGACCCTTTTTTTTTTTTGGTTTGGTACCGGGAATCAAACTCCGGACCTTGCACTTAAGACGCAAGTGACAGAACCACTGAGCTAAATCCCTGGCCCCAATGTGGACCCTTTTGCTTTAAATGGAGAGGACAGTCACATCCTAACAGAAAGAGAGGACACAATGTCAGAATTTAGTAAATTCAGTATTACATTAGAACAGGGACAAGGATTGGTTCCTTATTCCTACAGTTATTTAGCATGTAATAGTACCTACTTCCTCTAGTAAATATGATTAAACTTTCCATTGTTTGCAAATGTCACATGAAATGTGACATTATACACAAGTCATGTCATTAGGTACATTTTATTTTATAAAAAGACTCAAAAGATTGAGTTTAAAAGTCTACTTTAGTGAATTTAGATCATTCAAAAATGAGGACTGCTATTTGAAAATGGTCTTTTGCTTTCTGGTTTTCAATGTTCTTTTCTTCAGAGAAGTGTCTGTTGGCAAGAAATCTGAATGTCATTAAGGTAAAATGCAGGATTTAGTAGCTCAGTAGACTTTACTTGTCACATCTAAAATGTAATACATTTTTTTCTTGGGGGATGGGAGGGACGTACTGGGATACAACTCAGAGCCTTCACACTAAGCTACATTCCCAGCCTTTTCAAAAAAAAAAATTTGTTTTTTTTTAAATTTTGAGAGAGGGTCTTGCTAAGATGCTAAATTGCCCAGGCTAGGCTTGAACTTGTGATCCTCCTGCCTCAGCCTCTTAGACTGCTGGGATTACATGGGTACATTTCTTGGTATACAGGCAATATACATAAAAACCTTTGGAATAAGAATAGCAGAGGTAGACAAAGGGCTAAGAGCCTAGCCAGGCATACTGGCTCATGCCTGTAATACCTACTGTTCAGGAGCTGAGGCAAGAAGATCATCTGAGCCTAAGAATTTGAGGCTAGCCGGGGCAACATAGTAATATCCTGTCTTAAAACAAAACAAAAGCTAAAATCAGGAACAAGACAAGGATGCCCACTATCACTACTCCTGTTCAATATAGTTCTGGAAATATTAGCCACAGCAACTAGAAAAGAGAAAGAAATAAAAGGGATAAAGATAGGAAAGGAAGAAGTTAAACTCTAAATTATTTGCTGATGATATGATACTGTAAGACCCAAAAAACTCTACCAAAAGACTTCTAGACTTAATTGACAGATTCAGTAGAGGAGCTGGATACAAGGTCAACACTCAAAAAACAATAGCCTTCTTATACACAAATAGCAGACTCACTGAGAGAGAAATTAGGGAAACAATTCATTTTATAATAGCATCCAAAAAAAATGAAGTATTTAGGAATCAATCTAACACAGGAAGCAAAAGACCTCTACACTGAAAACTACAGCACCCTGAAAAAAGGAGATCGAGGAGGATATAAGAAAATGGAAAGACATCCCTTGTTCCTGGGTAGGAAGAACTAATATAGTGAAAATGGCCATACTTCCAAAACTACTATATAGATTTAATGCAATGCCGATTGAAATTCCAATAATATACTTCACAGAACTAGAGAAAACAATTCAAAAATTAATTTGGAACCAGAAGAGACCTAGAATAGCAAAAGCAATTTGGGGCAACAGGGACATGGCTGGGGGTATCACAATACCCAACTTGAAGCTGTACTACAAAGCTACTGTGATAAAAACAGCATGATACTGGCAAAGAAACAGACCTGAGGATCAGTGGAATAGACGCAGAAACAACTTCAGATATACTGAGCCACCTCATCTTTGACAAATAAGCCAACCACCCTCATTGGAGGAGATATAGCCTATTTAATAAATGGTGTTGGAAAAACTGGATTTCAACCTGCCAAAGATTAAAACTAGACCCATATCTATCACCATGCACTAAACTAAGATCGAAGTGTTATTAAAGATCTAAATATTAAGACAGAAACACTAAACTTGCTGGAAGATAAGTTAGGTAGAACTCTTGAAGATACTGGCATAGGAAAAGACTTTATGAACAAAACCTCAGTAGCACGGGAACTAGCAGAAAGAATCAACTACTAGGATCTCATCTTATTAAAAAGCTTCTGCACTGTAAGAGAAACCACCAACAGAGCTAAGAGACAACTTGCAATGTGGGGAAAATTTTTTAGCAGCTGTAACTCAGACAAAGGGCTACTATCGAGAATATATAAAGAACTTAAAAAATCAGACCACCCAAATTCAAAGACCCAACTCAAAAATGGGGATCTGAAATGAACAGACATTTCTCACACAAAGAAGTAAAAGCAGCAAATAAATACATGAAAAAATGTTCAACATCACTGGTCATTCGAGAGATGCAGATGAAAACAACACTGAGATTCCACCA
>NW_004624905.1:1366005-1381682 GCF_000247695.1 Heterocephalus glaber
AGGGCCAGGGATTTAGCTCAGTGGTTTCGCCGCCTGCTATGCAAGCACAAGGACCTGAGTTTGATCCCCGGTACCAAAAAAAAAATAGAAGAATGTTGGTAAGCATGTGGAAAAACCTGGAACAATTTAAATTGCTGGTGAGAAAGTGCTATGGAAAAGCATTTGGCAGTTCCTAAAATAGCTAAACACAGAATTATCACAGAACCCAGCAATTCTGCCACTAGGTATATACCCCCAATTAAAAACAGGTAATCAAACAAATATCTGTACAAATATGCTTCTAGCAGCACTACTTACAAAAGCCAAAAGGTGGAAACAACCCAAGTGATGAATCGATAAACTGTGGTGTATATAAATATATGGTGGAATATTATGTGCCCCAAAAGGAGTAAAATAGTACTGATATGATACATGCACAGCGTAGATGAGCCCTGAAAACATTATACCAAGAGAAGGAAGCTAGATACACAAGATTACACACTGTATAATTTAATTTTTATAAAATATATAAAAGAGGTAAATCCACAGACAGAAAGTAGATTATGTTGCTGGGGCACAGGGGAGGGGTAATGAAGAATAACTGCTCCATCTGACCTTATCCAAATGGCAGAGAAGCCCTTAGGAATAACTGCTTAATGAGTGCGGGCTTTCCTTTTGGGGTGACAAAAATGTTTTGGAACCAGATAGAGATAGTTACTGCACTGAATTGTGAATGTACCCAATGTCACTGAATTCATTTTAAAATGGTTAATTTTTACGTTATGTGATTTTTTTTTTTGGTACTGGGGATCGAACTCAGGTCCTTCCACTTGCAAGGCAGGCGGTGGAACCATTGAGCTAAATCCCCGGCCTATGGTATTTTTATTACACAAGGTTTCCTGAGAATTTTATTAAGATTCAGTTTGATAATATCACAAAGTTGGTCACAAGTGACCAAAGTAAGCCAAATGATGCAAACTGTGCGTGTCAGGGGGTTATTCCTGGCTGGAGTGATCTGAAATGGTTTCATAGAGTCTGGGCACTTAAGATTTGGCAGACTTTTAAAAAGAAAGGAATGGGGCCAGGGATTTAACTCAGTAGCATCACACCTGCCTTCCAAGTGCAAGGTCCTGAGTTCGATCCCCAGTATCAAAAAAAAAGGAAAGGAATGACTTCCCATGGCCAGAACGCTGCTTAGTTTATAGAAGAAATACAATTCATATTTGTTGGATACTAATAAATGAGCCAGGAAAGATAATTTCATAAATGTAGCCTGTATGTTAGGGATTAGTGATATATGGAAGGAAAGGTAGGCTGGAATCAAATTGGAGGCTGGAGAAGTTAGATAATCATTTTATTCTTCTAATTTCTGATCAAGTAAATGACAGTAGAACTCCTGATGAATGTTAAAATATGAGCCACACAGCTTTATCACCTCAGTAAAGAAAGTTTACTTCTCACCAGTGCTGTCTTACTGAGTTAGAAAACAAATAGATGATGATCCACTCACATGTTGGTTTTGCAATTGGAAACTGCAAATCCAAGTAGCTATGAATATAACTTGTAAAACACAGGCAATATCTAGTGTCTTCATTGAAGGAGGAATCTGATTGTTATGAAAACCAAGAATATGACTTCAAGTAGGTCTGTGATGCTAATGAATGTAACAGGTAGAAATAACGTTTTTTAAACTAACAATTAACCTACTGACATGACAATATGATCCTGATAGGAAATTTGTTAATGATTTTATTCTGATGCTATAAACAAAACTTGAATACAGATGTTAGAAACAAAGATAGCCTACAGCTTGACCTAAGATGATATTCCATAGGATAGAGAAGGGGAAGATATAAGAATATGGAAGGAGAAGCAATAGGCCTTGGTGGAGTAGATAAAAAATGAGTCAAAGATGGTGGGATATTAAAAGTAAATTGTGAGAACTATAAAAAGGGGCAGCAATCTGAGAGAGGACACATACAAAGCTACACAGCAGTGCCTTTGTCTTCACAGAATCAAAAAGATGTTGGGGCTAAAAAGTCAGATACCCACATTGCCTCCTCCTCCTCTTCCTGAGATCCATGGTTTCCTTGTCTGGCCTATTCCAGATATGGGAAGGAAGTAGCATTTGTATCAGTTTCCCAAGGATCACTAGATTTGGCATACACAAGACTATTCAATTCCTATCCTGAGGAAAGGCGGTAAAGAGCAACCTTCCTGAGATCTGGAAAGTAACATGTCCCGTGCTTTCTCATGCTCAGTGTCTGCTGCTGGCTCAGTTCCTAGCTACAGGCAGGGAAAGGACAGGGAAATGTTCTTGAACCACAGGGGGAGCCAACACAGATGGAACTAGAAACGTGTTAGCACCAAGTTCATGAACTTTTTTCCTCACAGTAGAAAACATGCTGAATTCTATGGCTGAGCTCATGGCTGCAGAGACAGCCATCCACAGCAGTGCCCTAAGTATCTATCATGCTCTAACCTTCCCAGAGCATTTCTACATGAGTGAGGTGACTGATTCCTATACAATTTACTATATTCATCTTAAAGATGAGAAAGCTGAGATCAGCAAGGCCAAGTAAGTAGTGTGACGAGGAACAGACTATAATTATTTTGGTAGAACCACAGGGATCTTCCAGTTCCAATCCACAGCTTACTGCTAACCACAGCACCTCCCAAGAATGAGATTCTATGCTTCATTATGTAATTTACTGGAAATGTCCTAAAACATTTATCCTTATTTTCTCATTAAATGTGTTTAAATAATGTATGAACAGAGGAAGACAAACAGGTACACAGTCAGGATTTTAAGGGGTGTTACTTTGCCTATAAACTTCATTTCCTCTTTCATTCAACAAATATTTATTTTTTTCTTTTCTTTTTTTTTCATTCATTAATTTTACTGGCACATTTTAGGTATAAAATTACCTGACATTCATTATTGGGAATTTGTACCTTTACAATATATCTCGGTCAACAAATATTTATTGACGCTTAGCTATGTTCTAGGCAAGGCAAGATGCTGGGAATAAGAAAATAAACTAAGATATAATCATTACCTTCAAAAAGTACACTTAGTTAGTTGGTAGTTCTCCAGAAGTAAATTTTGCCCAAAGTAAAAAATGCCCACAGCCCAAATCAAATTTACTGCTGCCAAAGATTTAAATATTAAAACAAATTAAAAATAATACTATCTTGCTGTATAAGATATTGAGATCCTAAAAAAAAAAAAAAGTGTGCTCCAATGCTGCTTTCCAAATAAATGTCCAGGGCACTACGTGATCACAAAATACCAGGCCCAAAACATCTGAGAGGAGAGCACAAATGATTACTACCTGCAAAGAAAAGAGACACTTAGAAATGAAAAAGGAAAAGACCAAGGACAAAAACTTCACAAATACTAAAAACTACCTTCACAGTGACTCCTGACTTCATCAAACACATACACCATGATCAGCCTCAACAATCTCCCTCCTTGGTTTTGAACCTATCTTCTGCTCAGAGAGTTGAAAGTTAACTTTGTTTCTATAGCGGACAAGGAGCACTCTAAACAACCCATAGGTCAACTCCTTAAAATAAAATTTTGGTATGGTGAATATGAAAAAGTTAATTCATCATATCCGAATACAACTTTATCCTTTAACTCACGGTCTTCCTTACAATCGTCTCAAAGCCCAGATGCTTAGAGACATTGACCAACAAGTCAAAACAAGTTTAGGCAACTATTTTCTTTGCAGTATGAGTTCTGAACACGAAGTAAAGAGTTTTGGCACTACTAGGAAGAGCATGCCAGAAATAGCACAGTGTACATTCAGGAGGATAAAACACAGGACCATAGTAATTTTGTGATTAAATTTAACCTCCCTGGATCTTTGCGGAGCTGACATATTGACCTCAGAAAGGTTTCTTTTTTGGTGTATTTATCTACAAAAGAGGATGAAAAATACTATCTTGGGATTTTGCAGATTTTTATGTGAGAATGATAAAAGTGAGATGACAATGTACTTTCCCACAGATACAAGTAATCATTATTGTTTGACCTCTATCGTGATGACTCACGATGTCACTATAATTAATGGGTGACCATCTGGGTTGAGAGGTTTACTCAGTCTCACCTCAGTCTGAGTGGGCATCCCCAAGGCACTTATCGAAGCGCACTCCTAAATGATGCAACCATTCATCCCTGGACTAGCAGCTCAGACAGGGAGAAGGCAAGGGGGTCCTATATCTGGTTTTCTCTAACTACATTTTGTAGGCAATGCAGTACAAGTCAGCATTGTTGCACACAGGTTTGCCTTGGAAAGTTGTTTATTTTGACCACTGCCCAAAGCTATGAATAGGAACTAAAATTTACCTTAGCAACTGTGCTAACAAAGCTGCATCTTTCAGAAAAAGATACTTTTCTTCTACTTTATATCCAGAAGAAAAAGTCTTTTTCTTATTTGCACAAAGATGCTCTAAAGGCGATTTGAGGTTTTGATCAAATCTGAGACTTTAAACCATCAGCTTCCCCTCCCCCGATTAGGGAAAGGGAGGAGGGACTATATGTTCAAATAAGACATTTGGAAAATACTTCTAAATATTAATGAGCTTGTTAGAACTAGTTTGGGAAGTGGATAATGGAGGCTGAGCAGGAAGGAGTCAGAATTGTAGACAGTTTCTTAGATATTAAAATATGTCAGCAAGCTACAATAATTAAAACAAGTATGATGCTACTGAATGCAAGGCAGATCAGTGAACAGCATAGAAAATTCAGAGACAGAGCTGAACACAAATAAGAAATTAGTATGTAATAAAAGTAGCAGATAAAGGATGGACTTCAGTAAACAGCATTAGGATAAATGGATAGCCATTTGTTTATGCATGCTTGGGGATATGAGTATGAATCTGTATCTCACAAAATTAAATCAAAGTAAATTCCATAAAAACTGCACATGTACATCTTCAAAATAAAAGCACATATTCACTGGAGGAAAATATGGGGAAATTTCTTGGGATGGAAAATGTCATTCTTAGTCTGATACAAAAGTCATAAAGAAAAGACTGATAAATTCATAATGCAAATTTAAAAACTGACAGGAAAAATTTTTGTTAATTTAAGGCTATTCCTTAAATATTAAAACAGGTTCCATGACCCAGTAAGAAAAAGAAGTAAAACCCAGCAGAAAGGATAAAAAAAAAAAAGTTCCTGGAAAAATGGATAATGAATGCCTCCTAAACACTGAAAAACATGCCAAACCTCATTAATAATGAACAATACAAAATAAAGCTACACTAAGAAGCTATGACTCTGTTAAAAACATTAACTTGTCATTTTAAAATCTTAAGGTACAGCCAGACTCTGATGATTTCATTGGTGTATGCTATCAAATATTGAAGAAATACTATAAATCTTATAAAAACTTTCAGAAAATAAAATAAAGCTACAACACTTTCCAATCTATTTTACATTATTTAATTCTCATGCCGAAATGATAAACATTATCAACAATAAAATATAGAAGTAACCATTATAAATAACATACACACTAAAAATATTAATAAATTAACAACAATCAAGTCAATACATTCTTATGAGTTCACCCCAAGAATGCAAAGCTGGATTAACATATGAAAACCAATCGAAATAATTCATTGTATTGACAGAATAAAGGTTTAAAAAAACATGGAATTATCTATATTTGTAGAAAGAGCATTTAACAAAATTCAGCACCCACTCATCATAAAAAACTGAGCAAACTAAGGATGAAAGGAAACTTCCTTTATATGATAATGAGAACCTCTGAAAAAACCTAAAGCTATTGTTAATGGTGAAATAGTAAACATTTTCCCCCTAAGACTGGGAGCAAAGCAAGAATATGTCTGCTCCCACTACTTTTATTTAACACTGCACTGGAGGCCTTAGCTAATACAATAAGAAAATGATACTAGAGGGCCTAAAATTTAAAAATAAAAATGTATTTTTATTCATATACAACATGACTATATATGTAGAAAATACTAAGGTATCTATGAACATCACTAGCACCAATAAGTGAATGTACCAAGGCCTCAGGATACATTGTCAAGATACAAGAATCAGGTGCATTTCTAGTAGCAAACAAATGGGAATTTAGAAAAAAAAACTTTAATTATAAAAACATAAAAATCATAAAATAGTTAAAAATAAATTTAACAAAAGGCTTGCAAGAGATCTACACTGAAATTTATAAAATATTGCTGAAAGATCTTTAAAATGAGTTAAATCACGTTCAAGAGCCAGGCATGGAGGCTGAGGTAGGAGGATCACTGCGATTTCTAGGCCAGCCTGGGCTATACAGTGAGTTCAAGGCCAGCTGAACTTCATAAAAAGACCCTGTCTCAAAGAAAGCAAACCAAACCAAACCAACTAAAACAAATACATACATAAAAAGTTGAGGAACTGCTCCAGGTTAAAGGAAACTAGAGACATGACAACTAAGTATAATGTGTGATCTTGGAATAGGAACAAAAAAATCCATACAGTATTAGTGATATGGGTGTGTGGCACACATCTATAATCTCAGTATCCTGAAAGGCCAAGGCAGGATGATCCCAATTTTGAGCCCAGCTGGGGCAACCTAGTTACTTGGCAAGATCCTTATCAAAATAAAAAACTAAATAGGGCTTGGGATGTTGCTCAGTGCAAAAGCCCTGGGTTCATTCCCCAGTAGAAGAAATGAAAGCAAAGGAGAGGAGGGGAAGGGAAGGGAAGAGGGAAGGGGAAGGGAAGGGGAAGCAGAAGGGGAAGGGGAAGGGAAGGGAAGAGAAGGGAAGGGAGAAAGAAGGAAAGAACATTAATGAGACAATAACAAAGTGTGAATATGTACCATGTATTCTGTTAAATGTTCTGATTTTAATCACTGCATAGCAGTTATGTAAGCAAAATGTCTAAATAAAGCTAAATGCTCAGTATTAATAAATACTACCGATGCAAGCTGAGTGTTCATCAGTTAACAAGGTCACCTTTCTGCTCCTGGAACCTGTGCAATAAAAGAGCCTATGCCATCTGCTGAGCTCCAGCATTTGTTGCAGGGCTGTGAACATTATATATAGGTTCACACTGGGATGCAAATAGCTGTCCAACTGATTATTCCTCCTCCAGCTACAAGCTACAAAATCAAATAGTTTAGGAATTAGTTAAAGCTTTATCTTTACTTTTTTCTCTCCACAAATAAAACAAAAGAGTAAGGATTCCTACCCTCCTCTCCTTCCCATGTTTTAAGGACAGGGAAGTAGATGAGGGTATAACTAAGGGTTAGCAGACTAGGACCTATGGGCACATTAGGCTCATGGTCTTTCTGTATAGCCTGTGGGCCAAGAATAGTTTTTATGTTTTTAAGGGGCTGTATAAAGAGCCATATCAGGTCTGAGACTTTCCTTACAAAGATCTACTTGTAAGGCTGGCCATTAACTAGGGTCTTGAAATGTGGATTTCGTGAGGGTTTCCACTATTTTGTAAAAACTAAGAGTGCCTCATGGTGCCTCAACTGAAGAGTTGATTATGCTGAACTGGGTTTCCTCTAGAGTCTGGAAATTTTTGGCAGGAGCTAGACAGAAGGTGCCCAGGTGACCAGCTCTCAATGAAAACGTTGAACACCAAGTCTCTAACGAGCTTCCTGATAGACAATGTTTCAGGCCTGCTGTTACAATTCGAAGCTGGAGGAGTTAAGCCTTGTTCTCTGTGACTGACTTCATCAGACAGTTCTTGCTTGGTTTCCTCCAGACTGCCTAGGGCATATGGACCTTCTCCCTCTGCTGATTCTGCTTTGTACCCTTTCACTTAGCTGCGGCCTCACCTATATGCTGAGTCCCCCTGGTACACCATGAACCTTGGGATGGTCCTGGGGACGCATGACACACTGGGGTGGGGGGACAGCAATGACTGTGACAGAAACTGTGTGGTCTTCAAAGCCTAAATTATTTGCTATCTGTTCCTTTAGAGAAAAAGGTTGCCCACCCCTGTACAAATGAAAAAAAGATGGGTACGAGGTTGATGGTAGTTAACTGAGGCTGGGTAATGAGTATGAGTGTGTACACTATTTCGCCTACCCTAATATCTGCTTAAAATTTTCTATAATAAAAGTTTTAGGAGGGGTTGGGGAAGGGAAAGGAAAATAAAAAGAATTAAGATGTATTCAATGTACATGTACCAATTCCCCACAGTAAATGTAATCATTATGTACTGTAAACATTAATAAAAAAGTTAATAAAAGTCAGAAAATCATTCTAGAGTGGTATATCTTTTGATATCAATAGATTTACTACTTACCCATTTGGCTTGTAATTAACTAAAGGTCTTACGGATTACTCACTATGTTACTCTCTTTTATCTTGAAAAATGCAATCCTCATCCCATGCCCTGCGCTTGACCTATGCCTCACAGGAGACTGCTCCAGGTAGTTACCTGAAGAGACTACCTTATCCTTGCCAGAGTGGGCTCTGACCCAAGTTGGGTCACTCAACCCACTACAGGATTTTTCAAGGAGGCAGTAAGAAGAATTAGCCTCAATCATGCTGAAGTAAATTGTCTTAAACAAACGTGAAGAGTTCTTTTTCCCCCTGCATGGTAAGAGATTAAAACATACCACCTATCTCCATCAAATTCTGAAATCTCTTACACTTCTTTCAGAACCTACCACCTTCCTTTTTCTTCTTTTTAACACAAGATCTCACTTTGTAGCCCTGTCTGGCCTCAAACTGGTAATTTTCCTGCCTTAGCCACCTGGGTGCTGGGATTACAAGCATATTGCTACCAATGTTTACATATATGTCTCCTGATCCTATTCCTATTCTATCCTATTCTTCACAAGTAAATAATATTCTGAATTTGCTGTGTAACATTCTTTGGTATGTCTTTATATCTTTTGCTTTACATGTGTATGCCATAATAATTTTAAAATAATTTAAAAAATATATTTCACCACACTTTTATACTCATTGTGATTTTGAGATAATCATTCCTTCTTACTGCTGTAAGAAAATTTCTATGGTGTTTCTCCTACTGAAGAACGTTTTAAGTTGTTTCCAGTTCTTCACAATTATAAACAATACTACAACAAACAATCGTATAATTTAATCCTTATACATACCCAAGTTCCTCTAAGGCATATCCTTAAAGGATATGGCATAGAATGCTGTAGAAGACCATGCCCAACCTCACTTGTACTTCATACCACCAAACTGCTCTTCAAGGTGGCTATATAACCTGAAACTCCAACCCGGAGCATTCAGAATTCCTGTTGCTTCTTTTTGCTACAATTATGACTGTCAAGCCTTTTATTATTGTAGCTGATGTGAAAATAATTATAATTTTAATTTGTAATTTAACCTGCTTCCTAATAAGAGTATCTTTTTGTTTATAAACTGTTTGTTTTATTCTGTGATTTGTTGGTTAATATGCCCTACCGTTTGATTACCTTCTTACTAATCTACAGATATATTCTAGATGCTAATCTTTGTCAGTTATGTACATTGAAAATCTTTTTACCTTTCAACTTTTTAATGGTGTCTTGTGTGGTAAAGAACTTTGCCAGTTTAAGGCATTGAAATTTATCAATATTGGGGGTTTCAACATGACTGAATAGAGGAGGAGCCACATTAGCACTACTCAGAGAAAATCAACTAAAAACACAGGTAATTGGAAGAAATGGAGGGACATACATTCTGATGCCAAAATCAATGTGAAATAAGAGACTTGGAGATCAAACAAAACATAGGCACAGGACTAATGGTGTTGCTGCCAGCACGCATTATGCAGAACAGGAATCGCCATTCTGGGATGTTTCCAAAGAAACTGCAAAACTGTGGCAAATTCAACCCATACAGGATTCTGGGATACAAGGCCCTTCACCTCTTTTGCCTTCCTGCAAACAGCTGTAGTCTGGCAACAAATTCTGCAGGCAAACACAGGGGCAAGTGTGTAGGAGGCTGCTCCCCTCCCTGACTGGCTGCAGGGTTTTTTTTGTGTGTGTGCCTTAGTGGCTATCTGGAACCTCTAGGGACCACAAGGTTAGGGACTGCAGCACAGAGTAAGTGGAAGAGTATAACCCTCCTACCCTGTAACCAGTGGCCTGGAGGAGGATGTGGACTTTACCTCTGAAGCAGGATTCAAGCAGCCTTGGGCCATCCGCAGGGAAGGAGTGGGAAGACAGCACTCCCTTGCTCTTCAGTAAATGGCATGAAAGGAGCCAATAAAGTGGAAGAGAGGAGACTGCTCAAGGTTCGGGAGGAGCCAACTGTACATAAGACTGGGAGCAGCCTCATGCTGTCTGGCTGAGGGCGCTAAGGCAAGTGGGAGAGCAACACAGAGACAAATAGGATAAGAAGATGTGGGTGGCCACTAAGGGACATCTAGAAAGCTGCTGGCAGAAGACTGGTTCCAGCCCTCACATCTGGAGCCCAAGACCAGCTCTGTACCCAGCACTAATCCTACTGTAGATTTGGCGGGACAGATTTAGGCTCTGATTCGAACACTACCATAGAACCGTGGACACCAGGACCTTTCTTTATTTTTCTTTCTTTCTTTCTTTCTTTCTTTCTTTCTTTCTTTCTTTCTTTCTTTCCTTCCTTCCTTCTCTTTCTTTCTGTTTCATTTTCATTTAAATGTCTGTTTAGTTTTTTTATTGTTTTTCATTATTTAGGTTTTTACTTTTATAGCTTGTTTTGTTTTGTTCATCTTGTTTCTGTATTTCCTCAACAGTCTTGATTTTTTTTGATATTTCATGTGAGCAAACATTGTTTCTAGTCTTTCTAGTTCATTTCAATATTCTTTTGCTTTCTCCTTCATTCTTTCTCTCCTGCCTTCTTCTCCTGTCTCCCAAAGCTTGAGTGATCATCCTTTATCCTTCAGCCTTGCTTCTATGATAGTCCTCTTCATTTATTTCTCTGTTTTGTTCTCTATCCCTCTTAAACAGCACCCCCCCCAATATCATTCTACTAATGGGAAACAAGTTCCTGATTTATACTGGATTTTAACTGTAGATCTTGTTTGTATGGTTAAAGTTACCAAATTAATAGATATCACAGATTCTCAGTTCCCAAGCTGTGCTTGGTGTTATTGTTTTGTTAACTGTACTACTTTAACCTGGTTGCCATATCTGTTGTAATCAGTTGTTAGCTTTTGTATGAAAACATTGTGATTGTTTGGGGTCATAACCATCACCATAGTCCAGTACCGAAGGATTGGGTGCTGAGCCAAATACCAACTTCTCATCTCTAATAAATTGAGAAGGTAGGCTCTTCAGAGAGACAGAAAGACTACAACCAGAAAGACTATAAGCCAGCTATAACTAGAAGACATCTGTGAATCCTCACAGACATTTCCTACAGAATCCTTGATACTAGTGATAAGACTATCTACCATGAGAAACTTACAAGCATCAAATGAAATTTAAACAAATTTAAATTTAAACAAATTTAAACAAAAAATAGAAAATGACAAGATGCAGAAGCAAAACCCCAGTCCTCCTGTCCACCCAGGTCAAATCCAGAGGACAAGATAGAGGAAATCAAAAGCCACCCACCTGAATTTTCTGAAATGATAACAGCAGAATTTTAAAAAAATGCATGAGACTACAGAGAAAATCAGATCAGAAATAATTTCTCAGGTAAAAAAAGAGATGATGATCAAAATGAAGGTCCTACTCAGTGAATATAGAGTAGATACATTAAAAAAAAAATAGAGGACTTAGGAGATCAATGGAAACCATGAATGCCCAACACAGGAAAGAAATGGAATCCATGAAACAGATTCAAACAGGTATCCAGGAGATTAAAAATTCCACTGATAGTATATGAAGCAAGAATGACCCAATATTAGGATAGAATACCAGATCTAGAAGACAGGATTGTGGTTAGTGAACATGAAAAGAAAGGTTTTTTTTTTTTGGTACCAGGGATCAAACTTGGGACCTTGCACTTGCAAGGCAGGCAGTACAACCACTGAGCTAAATCCCTGGCCTGAAAAGAAAGATTTCTTAAAAATAGCAAGGGACTGTGAAAAATCAATCCCACATCTGCAAGACGATGTAAAGAAGAACAACATATTGGAGTCAATGAGAAAGCAAGGGACAATGCAAACACCATAAAAGCCCTGTTCATAGAAGTATTGTCAGAAAACTTCCCAAACATGGAAAAAGAATTTGACATACAAATAAGTGAGGCATATAAAACTCCAATTAGCCATGACTAATAAATCTACACCAAGGCATATAAAGATCCAGAAAATCAACACAAGAACAGAATATTAAAAGCTGTTAGAGAAAAGAAACAAATCACCTATTAAGGAAAGCCCATCAGAATCACAGCAGACTTCTTAACACAAACCCTTAAGGCAAGGAGTTTGGAGTGATATATTTTAAGTCCCCAAAGAAAACAAACTCCAACCCAGACTGACGTACGCTTCAAAACTATCTTTCAAAAACAATGGAGAAATAAAATACTTCCATGACAAAGAACAACTGAGGAAATTCATGACCACCAAACCAGCTCTACAAAATGGTCTGAAGGATATTTTAGAAAGAGATAATGAAGACCACAATTCCAAGAACACCAAAAGAAAGAAGTTACCAGGCAAGGCAAGGAATTAAACAGAGGGGAAAGACAGGGAACCAACAATAGGAAAACAATATGACAATGAAAAGCCAATACATATCTGTTATAACCATCAATGTAAATGGTCTCAATTCACCAATCAAAAGAAACAGACTGGCAGAATGGACCAAGACATAAGATTCAACAATTTACTGCATACAGGAAACACATTTAGCTCAAATAGAAATTCACAGATTGAAAGTCACAGGATGGAAAACAGTACTTCAGGCAACAGAATCCCGGGAAAAAGCAGGAGTAGCTATTCTATTTGCAGACAAAGTGAATTTCAAGCCAAGACTGATCAAGAGAAACAAAGAAGGTCTCTACATACTTGTAAAGGGAAAACTCCAAGAGGAAAAGATGGCAGTCATAAATATATATGTACTAAATACTGGTGCACCCAACTATATAAAACAAATATTAATTGGTATGAAAAATCATATAAGCACTAATACAGTGCTTGCTTCAGCAGCACATATACTAAAATTGGAATGATACAGAGAAGATTAGCATGGCCCCTGCGCAAGGATGACACGCAAATAAGCACTAATACAGTTGTAATGGGAGACCTCAATACTCACTGTCACAAATAGACAGATCAACTAGACAAAAAAAATCAACGAAGAAATACCAGAACTGAATCAAACCTGTGAACAAATGGAGTTAGTGATGTCTACAGTGTTCCACCCAACATCAGAATACACATTCTTCTCAGCTGCTCATGAGACATTCTCCAAAACAGACTACATACTAGCTCATAGAACATGCTTAAGTAAATGCAAAGGAAATGAAATTATCCCATGCATATTATCAGATTATAGTGCAATGAAACTGGAAATCAATGGCAAAAGAAACAACACGAACTTCATAAACACATGGAAATTAATAACACCCTCCTGAACAGCCAATGGGTCACAGATGAAATTAAAGAAGAAATTAGACAGTTTCTACAATTAAACAATACCGATACAATATACTGGAACTAATGGGATGCAAAGAAAGCAGTCCTATGAAGGAAATTTATAGCAGTAAACTCTCACATCAGGAAAACAGAATGAGCTCAAATAAACAACCTAATGCTGAACCTCAAAGTCTAGAAAAAGAACAAGTCGGGCTGGGATTTGGCTCAGTGGTTCTGCCACCTGCCTCGCAAGCGTAAGGTCCCGAGTTCAATCCCTGGTACCAAAAAAAAGAAAAAAAAGAAAAAGAACAAGTCAAGCCCAAAGCTCATACAAGGCCAGAAATTATAAAGATCAGAGCAGAAATTAATGCAATGGATCCTAAGAAAACCATACAAATAATCAATGACTCAAAGAGTTGGTTCTTTGAAAGATTACATAAAATTGATAAACCCTTAGCCAACCTTATCAAAAGAAGGAAAGAAAAGACTCAAATCCATGCAATTAGGAATGAAAAGGGTGAGATCACAATGGATCCTGCAGAAATCCAGAAGATCATCAATGCCTACTTAGAGAACCTGTATTCTAGTAAGATGGAAAACACAGAAGAAATGGACAGATTCCTGGATATATATGAATTATGAAAGATGAATCAAGAAGATATAAAAATGCTAAATAATACAATATCAGTCAATGAAATTGAAGATGTAATTAAAAAC
Source organism: Heterocephalus glaber (assembly GCF_000247695.1). The sequence goes on from NW_004624905.1 coordinate 1,380,215, forward strand.
CTCCCAACAAAGAAAAGCCCAAATCCTGATAGATTCACTGCTGGATTCTATAATTTGGAGAAGATCTAATGCCACCACTCCTCAAACTCTTTAATGAAATTGAAAGAGAAGCAATATTCCCAAACTCATTCCTGGAAGCAAGTATTACCCTGTTGCCAAAACCAGAGAAGGACCCAACCAAAAAAGAGAACTACAAGTCAATCTCCCTAAGGAGCATAGATGCAAAAATCCTCAATGAGGTACTAGCAAACAGAATGCAGGCAATCATCAAGAAGATTACACACTATGGCTAATAAATATTCATCCCAGGGATAAAGGGATGGTTCAACACATGAAAATCAATAAATGTAATACAGCATATCAACAGAGCCAAGGACAAAAATCACATGATCATCTCAATAGACACAGAAAAAACATTTGACAAAGTCCAACACCCATTCATGATAAAAACGCTACAGAAAATGGGAATGGTCTTTATCTCAATCTGATAAAAATCCATCTATGGCAAACCAACAGCTAACATCATACTAAATGGTCAAAAAAACCCTGAAAGCTTTCACTCTAAAATCAGGAACAAGACATGAATGTCAATTATCACCACTCTTATTCAACATACTTCTGGAAACATTAGCTGGAGCAATTATACAAGAGAAAGAAATAAAAGGAATAAAGACAGGAAACAAAGAAATTAAACTATCATTATTTGCAGATGACATACTACTCTATATAGAAGACCCCAAAAACTCCACCAAAAGATTTCTAGATTTAATAACAAAATTTAGTAAAGTAGCTGGATACAAAGTCAACACTCAAAAATCAATAACATTCCTGTACATAAATAAGAAATTTACTGAGACAGAAGTTAGGGAAACCACACCTTTCACAATAGCATCAAAAACAAAACAAAACAAAAACCAGAAATACTTAGGAATCAATCTAGAAAAGGAAGTAATAAATCTTTATATCGAAAACTACAGTACTCTGAAAAAGGAGATCAAAGAGGATATCAGAAAATAGAAAGGTATCCTTTGCTCATGGGTAGGAAGAACCAATATAGTGAAAGTGGCCATACTCCCAAAATTGTTATGCAGATTTAATGCAATCCCAATCAAAATACCAATTGCATACCTCACAGAATTAGAGAATACATTCTTAAAATTCATTTGGAACCAGAAGAGGCCCAGAATAGTAAAAACAATTCTGGGCAACAAAGGCAAGGCAGGAGGCTTCACAATTCCTGACTTGAAATTATACTACAGAGCCACTACAAAGACGCAGAGGACACCAGACCACCAGACCAAGGTACTGAGTCCAGCTGTTCCCGGCCCAGAGGTACGGGCTTCTGAGCCGCCATCCCACTGCTCCTGGTCCAGAGGAAGGGGCTTCCTGGCCACCATCCCTCCTGCTGCTCCCAGCCCACAGGAAAGGGCTTTTGGGTCACCATCCCTACTGCTGATCCCAGCCCCTG
>NW_004624905.1:1386772-1397830 GCF_000247695.1 Heterocephalus glaber
AATGTAATTGTGTTGTATACCTACAATGTACCAATAAAAGAATTTAAAAAAAAAAAGAAAAAGAAAAAGAAAAATTAAGACAAAAATTATAGGCAACACTGGATGTTCTTCAGAAATACAGTAGTAATAAAAGATAACCATGTTTCTTAAAAACAAAAGAAAGAAATTACACTACAGAGCTAAGGTGATAAAAACAGCATGGTACTGGCAAAAAAAAATCAGACGTGAAGATCAATTAAACAGACTAGAAGATGCAGAAAAAACCTCAAACACACCCAGCTACCTATCTTTGACAAAGGGGCCAAACACCTTCACTGGAAGAAATATAGCCTCTTTAATAAATGGTACTGGAAAAACTGGCTTTGCACATGTCTAAGATGAAACCTAGACCCATATCTCTCACCATGTTCTAAAATAATATTGAAATGGGTCAAAGGTCTAAATATAAAAACCCAAACACCTCATCTGCTAGAAGTTGAAATAGGTAAAACTCTTGAAGACACAGGTGTAGGCAAAGACTTTATGAACAAAACCCCAGTTGCATAGGAAATATCACAAAGAATCAACAACTGGGATCTCATCTTATTGAAAAGCTTTTGCACAGCAAAAGAAACTACCAACAGAGTGGGAAAAATTTTTGCCTGCTGTTCCTCAGACGAAAGACTGCTATCTAGAATATATAAAGAAGTGGAAAAAAAAAATCAAACTCCTCAAATTTAAAGACCCAATATAAAAATGGGCTTCCTAGATGAATATACAATTCTCAGATGAAGAAGTACAAATAGCAAATAAACATGAAAAAATGTTCAACATCACTGTTCATGCAAGAGATGCAAATTAAAACAATGCTGAGATTCCATCTCACTCCAGAAAGAACGGCTATTATCAAGAAATCAACCTGGGCTGGGGATTTAGCTCAGTGGTGCCACTGCCTGCCTAGCAAGCTCAAGGTCCTGAGTTCGGTCCCCAGTACCAGGAAAAACAAACAAACAAACAAACAAACAAACCATCAACCAATAACAAACACTGGTGGGGCTGTGGAGAAAAAGCAACCCTGCTCCACTGTTGGGAGTGTAGACTGGTGCAACTACTGTGGAAATCATTGTGGAGATTTCTCATAAAACTAAAATTAGAGGTTCCATTTGATCCAGCTATACCTCTTCTTGGTATCTTCTTGAAAGAATTAAAAGCATCATACCACAGTGAAATATGCACACCCATGTTCATAGCAGCACAGTCTGTAATAGCTAAATCTTGGAAACAACCCAAATGCCCATCAACCAATGAATGGATAAAGACCTGCTTTTTTTTTATATGACAGAGTACTACTCAGCCATAAAAGATAGACTCGTGACATTTATAGCTAAATGGATGTACCTAGAGACTGTACTCTTAAGTGAAATAAATTGGACACACTTGTATAAATACTGTTTCTCTGGTGTGAGAAACTGAAAGTGTAAAAAAGGACCAAAATGTATAATAGATAATGTGAAATAGGAAGAAAAAGTTCAAATGGGAAGGAACACTAGGGAGGGAGGAGGGGGAAAGAAGAAAGGGAAAAGAGAAAAACACAAAATAAAGAGAAAATAGAAACAAAGCTTTTGTAAATAGAGGAAGAAGGATTGAAGGAAGGGGAGAGGAATGGAAAAAAACAAGAATTAAGATATATCATGTATAGGTACAAACTTCTTATGATGAATGTGATCATTATGTATATCTAACAACTTTTTTTTTTTTTTAGTACTGGGGATTGAACTCGGGTCCTTGCGCTTGCGCAGCAGGAAGTGGAACCACTGAGCTAAATCCCTGGCCCCATGTATATCTAAATTGTACCAATAAACTTAATTAAAAATAAAATTTATCAATCTTTTATATTTTGGGGTCTTATTTAAAAAAATAATTTCCAATGTCCTCAATGTCATACCACTATTAGTGTTTTCCTATACTTCCTTCCAAAAGTCTTTTTTCCATTTAAGTTTTTAATCTACTTGAAAAAAACTGTGTGTATGGGTTTTGAGGTACAAATAAATAAACTTTTTTATACAAATAATCAGTTGTCCAAGTAGCATTTTTTTTCCAAGTAGCATTTACTAATTAATCCATTCTTTCTCCACTGATGTACAAAACACGTCAAGTTTCTGAATATGGTTAGATCTATTTCTGAGGTCTATTCTGTTTCATTGGTCTATTTGTCTAAATCTAAGCCAATGTCTCATTTTTTATTTATCACAGCATTCTAGTAAGTCTTGTTATCTGGTAAATCATTTTATCTTAGTCTTCAAACTCTTATTCTGATCCTTTGTTCTTTCATTTGAATTTGAGGATCATCTTCTTTGGTTCTACAAAAATTTCTACTGCAATTTTAGGTGGAAATGCATGGAATTCTTAGATGAAATCTGAGAATTACTGCCAATTAGTTTAAAACAAATAAAATGCAAAGATACAGTAAAAAGACTGGCAGGAAACACTAAAAAGCAGTGATTTCTCCTTTACAAGCTAAAAAGCCCACATGTAATTGCATTTTTATTATAAAGAAGTAATTTTGAAAATATGGAAAAATGTGTACATTTAACCCTAACCTGCAAGGCCATAGCAGCCTAGTTTTCTACATGATAATGGAGTACCCAAAAAAAGGTTTTTAGTTTCTACAGCTATGGGAAAAAAAAACCCCAATAAAATAAAATAAATAGTGGGGGATGGTGACAACATTAACTACTTTCAGCCATGTGAGCGCTTCTTGTGCAGTTGAGATGGCAAATCTAAGTCACTGGAGCAGTTGCTCAGTTTCTATTTCAACTGTGGAAAGGCTCCCAGCCTCAGAACTTGCTCTTCTATTTTGTATCTAATCTGCACTTTGACTATCAATTCAATAACATGTTATCAGAGATGGGTTTTGGTGTAGATTTTTCCTAGTTGGGAATCACTTTAGGTTTCTCCCTTTCTCTATGGACAGTAAGCTGGTGACTTTCTGCTGCCCCCTGGTGGGAAGCTGCAAGCTCAGCGATACAGGTACATTGGATATTTAAGAGCTTTTAGTATCTGTCTTTTAGTCAGAAACGATCTCAGAATGTGGTCTTCTCATATGGGTGTTGAACTAGTAGTGTTCATAAGCACCTGTTCCCCCCTTATGATGCCGTGATGATGTTTGTACCTTGATGCCCATTGGGTGAGGATAGTTGTGGAATAACCATCTTAGAAACCTACACTAAAACTTAAAATAAAATTTCCTTAAAGAGAAATATAGGGAAGAAACAGTCCTTGTTCTTCAAGGTGTTAAAATCTAGCATAGCCAAAATTAAAGCTAAAATTCACTCAGCACTGACTTTATTATCCCAAGACTATTCTAAGGACTTTAATATACACTAACTTCTTTAAACCCTGTAACTACCATAAGGCATAAGCATTATTATTATTATTATTATTATTTTGGTACCAGAGATCAAACTCAGGACCTTATGCTTGCAAGGCAGGCGGTGGAACCACTGAGGTAAATTCCCAGCCCCCCATAAGCATTATTTTAATGTCATTTTATGAGTGAGCCAATGGGCAGAGACCGTAACTAATTTACAGCCAATGGTGGCATATCTGGCACACAGATATCTGATTGTAGAGTACATTCTCTTGTACTCTGTATTTCTCAAGTAAGGAAAAATACAAAGATACAAAATTTTTATTAGTCAAAAGACAAAAATAAAATGAGCACCCCTGCATAGCTAAAGTAAATTTTATAGAAGAGTGAAGAGCAGGATGTTTATGGAGATAGCAGAGGTTGGGACAGGCCTTAAAACATAGGTTATATTCTGTTAGAAAGTCAGGCTAGAGAAGAACACAGGCAAAGACCAGAAAGCACAGGGCCTGCTCAGAGAGCAGCAGGGCGCTGGGGCTGAAGTCTGACAGTGCAGCATGCATCTGACCTCCTGTTATTAACTCAGCAAGTGGGGGACTGTAATAATCTATTACAGCCACAGAGTTCTTATTTTAACAAATAATTTCAATGTTCTTCCTACCAAAACTCAGCCAGGGCTTTTACGAATTAAGACTAATGGCCATCTGGACTATCACCCTTTGGCAGAATCCATCCCTGTGCCATGTAACAGGCAGTGCACAGTAAATATGCTCTTCATGTGCTGAGTTGGAAGACTTGGTTTTAAGTCCCAGCCCTGCCTATTACTACAGTAGCCATGAAACTGTGATACCGTCTCTTAAAATCAGCCTTGCTACTCAGAAAAACAGACTAGACGTCAACATAGAAAATGTGCCTGGTCAAAACAAACATAAGTGGAAATCATGAAAATGATGGCTGCCAAGATCACCAAAGAGAATTCGTATCACTTCTAACTCCTCAAATGCCCACTTGCCTAGAGACACAGCATCTGGAAATACTCAGGAATTTATTTGCCTTTGGCTTGAAAAATCATGATGCAATCAAATGAAACTTCTGTTCCCACAAATCTTTCCTTCAAGCTTCTGTTTATCTACTCAGCTCTCCTTAAATATGGTACTGATCCCTGAAAAGCTCTCTTAATTATCCTCAAACCAAACTCCCTTACACATAAAACACTACTGGAGTAGGGTTTATATAATAAATGTGAGACTCTTTTTAATTATGCCTTTCTCTCTGCCCTCCAGCTAAAGTTCTCGGTACCCTTATTACAACTTCACAATCATGAAACAAGTTAATAGAAAGATATTTTTCATCAAAGAACATTATACTGTAGCAAAGGAACTATGAATGATACGATGAGTATCTTTTTATATGAAATTTTAATGGATTTAAAGGTTTAATCCTCAAAGAGTTTTACAGCTACTAGAACAGATTTACTTTAGTCCTTTCCTTTTAAAATCCCTGGGTGTGGTGGCACATGTCTGTAATCTCCCACTTGGGAGGTTGAGGCAGGAGGCTCACTGTGAGTTTGAGGCCAGCCTGGACTACTAGTGAGTTCAAGGCCAGGCTGCACTACATATTGGAAACCCTGTCTCCAAAAAAGAAAGAAAACAAAAACAAAAAAACACCCCCCAAAAATCTCATGCTTTCTGGGCCTTTTGGTGCTCAAAGACAAGAAAAACTCAAATATGGCACAAAAATTGGTTTCCTGAAATAAGAAAGTAAGTTCTCATAACACAAAATTTACTAAAGGTATTTACAAATAAGATCTTAAACAAAGTCTGCCACAGGAAGAGAGTAAGGAATCTCTGATCCTTTCTGTTATCTAACTTTCCATCTATTAGCTTTTCTTTTGATAGTCAATGGTTAAAGTGAATGAAATTCCACTTCAACTGTTTAAGTGAATAAAGTTTGCGGTAAACTAAACAGAGGAGAACTTCATGCTTTCAAAGTCTAGCTTCTATCTCAGTGAGAAGGCAAAACAGAATTTGAGATAATGGAATGTGTCATGGGAGGCACCCAAGATCCTGTACTTATCTAGGAAGCTACTGTCCAGAGAATCAGATTAACCGGTTCCAAATTGCGGTTCCAAGTTGCAGATCGAAGTGAGACTAAGCTAGTCCCCAAATCCAAATAACTGTACCTCTTTCATACCATCCTGACTAGAGCAGGCTTTTTTCAGGATCCCCCCACAATGTATTTTTATTATTGAATCTCTTTATATGTTAAGTTTTCTCTGAGTTTGATTAATTCTGTGTCACTTTGTTATGAGATAGTTTAAAGTACTCATCGAGTCTCTATCTTCTGGTTTACTAGTGAGTCACCTTAGGACAAAGAACTGGCACAGAAAGACACACTGGTCTAACTGGAGAGCCTTTGACTTTGATGTCATGGCGAAGCCCAACCGACTTCCAATGCTGCTTGACAAAGTTCCAGCTGGGGGAAAGAAAGGGTGGAACACATCGTACCCTCATGTTTTATTTTTTCTTGCCATAATGTTTATAATTGTTACTCTGATCACAGGAGTCATTGTGTTTGTGACTAACAACAAACTCTCCATGAGGCAAACTGGTAATGATATATTGAAATCTGATCTGGCTCACAAGTCCCAAATTCCAGTTTCTCTTAGTTCTATTGCCACATCCACTCCTAAGGAAACCTCTCCTAAAACCCCCTCTGTTTTCCCACTACTATAACTCCCTCTCTTGTTGCTGACATTCTTTTTACTAAAGGGGTCTTATAAAGAGATTGGAAGGATAGACTTTAGATGTAAGAAATAGTGGGAAATGGGAAATAGAAAGAACGTTAAGACAGGTAAATACATTAAGGGGGCAAGTTACTCAATATTTCTCAAAGTGCTGTAAATATCTCCTGCTCATGGACTATGAACCTAAATGACATTTAGTTAAGATGAATAGAGGTATAGAAAAATAGAGAGCTAATAGCAAACTATATTAACCATTGTGCAGTTTCTCAAGGGCCAGCTGGCAACCACAAGTTTGACATTTAATTAATTAAATCTTGCTTATACCCCCACTGATATAGAGATTTTGATTAAGTTACCTTCTGTTCTGCTTAGGTATGGGAAAATAAGGGGACAATTGTAATTTTTAAAAATGTATTCATGATGTTCAATGAAATGAATCAGCTTAGAAAAAATATACTGTTTAGTAAAAAATAATCTTTACTTCACTAGATATTGCTAAAGCGACCTAAAATGTAAACATGTTCCGCCCAATGCCTCTTAGCTATTGCTTAAAGATATAAAAATAAATCAGACCCTGAGACTTCTCAGAGGGAACCTGAACATTGCTTGAGAAGGTTCTTTTCTCATCGCTGGCCCAGGACATCTCCCCTTCCTACCCTGCATCGACATCGACTGCAGCTGGTCTGCGGCAATGTCATCCACAGCTGCTGAACTTGGATTTGTCATATGTCTTTAAGGAAACCACGTACCCTCAATTTCACAGATTCTGAATGCTGGCAAAACTTCAGAGGTCATCTAGTTTAAAATTTCCTAGCTGGTGCCAGGATGCCAGATCTAACGGGTATGCTTTGGCAGTTGTTCTTTCTCTAATGGCCCAAGTCTGGCACAAAATATGATGCAGCAAACTTAGAAACACATATATGTACAATGAAAAAGCAAAGACCCAGCCTCTGCTGCTTCTAAGTCTGGTTTCAATTCAGTACTTCTACCAATGTTCTGGTCACTTTCTCATTAACCAAGGTTTAATTTTTAGTTCATTTTGATTCTTGCTTTCTATCTTTTTCAACCTATCATTAATCCTGTTGATTATCCCCTCCTACGCAAAATACATTTTTCTCTTTTTTCCACTGTCAACTACCACATGACAGCCCCTTCACTGTGTGCACAGACAATTATGTACTCTTTCGATAAAAAATGTATTGTTTAATCTCCTGGGAATATTTTTATTATGATATATACTGCTCATGAATCTACTGCTAACTATTTATGTTAGGGATCTTTAAAAACTATTTCTTCAATAAGTAACACAGCCACAATATTAAAATTCAAAAGGTATAAGAGAGAATAACTGAAGTTACCCAGCACACCCACACACACACAAATATATATCAAAGCACATGTATCCACATCACAGATACACAAACCACAGTGGTTATATAAAAAGTTCTCCACTTGTTCTTTTCACTTAATACACCTATACTTATACTATACAAAATATAAAAAAATACAAAGTCCTCATTATTTTCAATCACTGCATAGTAATACAATGTATGACTACAGAGTAATTTTAATCAGGCATCTACTGATAGATAGTTTTACTTTTGTAGTGGGTATTATTTCACACGCATGAGAGAATATCAGGATGTTAAATGTCTAGAATTGCAATAAGTGGGCCAAAGGATATATGTATTTATAATTTTAATATTGTCACCAAAGTTCTCTCTATATCTGCTATACCAATTTATATACCCACTAGTAATGCATGATGACAGGCTTAAAACTCTCCCTTTTACCCTGCCAGCATTCTGTTCTCTCTGTATCTTCCTGCCCTACTTCTCATTTCTTCCCACAGGTACTACTCTCCCTGACTGGTGCAGTCCCCAAGACTGCCAGTTCTCTTGGTGCCCTTCCATCTCTAACCACACTGCTTCCTCCATCTTGAACACCTGCTCCTGTTTCTTCTATTCATCTACTTCTCAAAGCCTCCTCTTGTCTGTTGATAGCAACAGGAATCCCTCTCAATCTGTCTTCTGTCCTGCTCAGAGCATGTTTCTTTAAAACACTAATTTTGTTACATATATGCAATCAGCTGACCTATATTTTTATATGCTGGGTTTATGTTGATTTTTGTATTGTTGCATATATATAACCATCCCCAACCAATTCATAGCTTTTTGATTGCAGTGATTATATTATATTCTTCCTTTGAATATACCAAAGTTTTAGTGAATAAAAACAATATTCTTAAACCTTCTATCGGCTTTAGAACTTCCCTTACAAAGACAGCTGAGAATGATTTGTCTTGCAGACATGGTATCTGTTCTCATGTACTTCTATTTCAGGTTCTTTGAGGTCAGTTTAAATTCACCTTCAATGGAAAAAGAATGGCAAGTGAATTATAAAATCTCTCCCTTCATATTCCCTGTAATCTTCCCTTTCTGTTTCTAAATATATACTGGACATTCAATACATACTGTATTTCTTGAACTGATATTGTTCCTAATTTCTCTACATTAATAATGCATGTATATGTGTGTGTGTGTATATATATATATACACACACACATATACACACATGTACATATGGAATGGAGAGGACCTAAATCAGACAAAACAACACTGAGGCCAGAGATTTAGCTCAGTGGCACCTTGCCTGTTTTGCAAGCGCAAGGTCCTGAGCTCAATTCCCAGTACCAGAAAAAAAAAAAAAAAAGAGAAACAATAACCAGATTGGAGAACTTATACTACCTGATTTTAAGAAACTTAAAAACTATAGTCATCAAGAAAATGTGGTATTTGTACCAAAATAGAGATCAATGAAACAAAACAATCTAGAAATAAACACACATATATATGAATAAGTGATTACCAAAAAAGGTACAAAGGTAGTTTAAAAACAGTCTACTCAATAAATGGTCCTGATACAATTAGGCATTCTTAGGTCAAAAAATTAACTTTTTTTTTTTTTTGGTACCAGGGGTCAAACTTGGGACCTTGTGCTTGCGAGGCAGGAAGCGGAATCACTGAGCTAAATCCCCGGCTCCTCCAAAAAATTAACTTTGATCCCTACCTCCTACTATATAAAAAAAACCTCAATGGATCTAACTATAAAACCAAATACTATAAAACTTCTGAAACAAAATGTAGGCCAAAAATTTTTGTGGTGTTGGGTTGAGCAAAGATTTCTTAGATAACACCAAAAATGTAATACATAAAAGAAAAAATCGATTAATTAGACTTTCATCAAAAATAAAAACATCCCTGAAAAACACTCTTTAAATCAATGAACACAAGACTCTAAGAAAAAGAATTCTCCAGACTCGATAGCAAGAAAATAACTCAATTTTTAAAAATGGCAAAAGACCTGAGCACTTTGTCAAAAAGAGATAATACTAGTCATTAGGCAAATACAAATTAAAACCATAATGAGATACCAATAAACACATATTTCTATGGTTAAATGTATTGGCAAAAATGTGGAGGAACTGAAACTACTGTTGGTGATTGTAATATCATATAACCATTTTAGAAAATAATTTGGTAATTTCTTTTGTTAAGTATATATCTACCATACACTCCAACCACTTTATTCCTAGATATTTACCCCACAGAAATGAAAGCATCTAGCTATACAAAGACTTATGCATAGGTGTTCTTAGCAGCATGGACTGTTAGGAAAAGAATCTGTAGGAGTACCTGTCTCTCATATGAAATGAATAAAAGAATAACCATGTAAGATCACTGTGGAAAAGTTAAAAGGAATGCTAAGAAAATATTTTGAGGATTTATCCTCCTACAGCTAGGCTCCAGGATGAAAGGAAAGAAGAGAAGAAAAGTACAGTCTGAAGTAGTGGATGCCAAGGTTCTAATTTGGTAAGGCATGAATTATGCCCCTGACAATCTGCTACTGTCTAATACAGAGCCATTACTGGACTGTGGTAAGGATCAGCAAATAAGAATTAAAGCATTCAACAATGTTAAAAGTATGGAAGAGTTACTTAAAAAGGCACTGAGTTGCTTATGTCCCCTTGGGATATTACTCCTTTCTTAATGTTCAAGCACAAAGAGAGCTGGCAATATGCTAACAAAAAAAATTAAGATTGCCTTTTACTGCTGTAAAACACAATCTCTACACTCTCAAAGGAAAATTACTACTGTGGGAGCTTGCACGTAGCTCCCTCCTAATAAGCTCCCACCTTCCATTTCTCTACAGGCAGAAATGGATTCATACCACACAGACCTGGGGCAGTGTTCTCACCTTCCAAGGAACCATCAGTATATTTTTGCTTATTGAAAAATGAAGCTATTTTGGTCTTTCCTTTTTAGGCTGGCTGCCAACCTGGGACCTGGAGACATGCAGGATGCCATCTGCCTCACCCCAGCTGTTCCTGACCTACCACCCGTCTCCAACCAGAGATGCCTGGTATCTGCCAGGTCAGCTAAGCAACTGATGAAAGATGCTTGAGGCCAAGTATAGCATGGACGAATGTGTTGGCAGTACCCAGCCTGCCAATAAACTTTGACTTTCTCTCATTACTGGGTGGCCTGCCACTCTCTATGACAACACAGAGAATTGCATTCTGAGAAAAACAGACCTTGTTCTCTGTGACAACCTCTCCTTACTGTATGACAACTGATTCAACATTCCCTACATTTTTGCTAAAAACCAAAAATGTTAAATTCTTAACAGAGAATGCTCTGCACACTGAAAATTTCTATTGCTTTTTTTTGTTTTTGCATATGTTGGTCTTGCTGTTTCAGTTTTTAAAATGCTGTAATGACCAACTTTATTGTTAAATTTTCACACATAATTATTTTCTTTTTTTCTTAAATTCTTTTATTGGTACATTTTAAGTATACAACGCAATGACATTTCTTATTGGGAACTTGTACCTTTACATGATGCATCTTGGTTCTTATTTTTTCCCCATTCCTAGCCCTCCCTTCACCCCCTCCACCTTTCCCT
>NW_004624905.1:1397930-1431195 GCF_000247695.1 Heterocephalus glaber
TTTACAAAGACTTTATTTCCATTTTTTCCATTTCTTATCATTTTTCCTTTCCCTTCTTTCCTTTCCCCTGCCCCTCCCACTACCCCTACCCCTTTGGACCTTTTCTTCCTATTCTGCATTATCAATTATTAGACTTTCAGTTTCTCACACCATCTATTGCTTTTCCTTCAGGAATGACCACTGTTACAGATTAAAGCATCAGTTCTGATTCCTGGTGCTCTAATGATGAAAGGAACCAAGTTTAATTTCATGCATCTGTAAACCACATTCCCAAAATGACTCAAAAGCCTAAATAAGCCTTTAAAAATGCAATTTGCAAATATCCTCTGTGAAGAGGACACTGAGTGGAAAGGAGGAATCTATGGCTTGAGTTTGCATCCCATTAATGCAGTAATCAAATACTAATATAGGAATTGTAAAAGCTTTTTATAACCATGAAAATAATGGCTTTTACTGATGGCACAATTTTCCTGATGATGAGCAGTTTTACATCTTGAAAATGGAAACGTAGACGCTGCCTCCAGACTCATCTGTCCACATGTGGAAAGCATGAATGGATTGCAGGAGCTGAGCCCAGAACTACAGATGAGGTGCCCAGGAAACATTCTCCACAAAACATCAAAGGAAGTAGTTCCTACTATATAAAACTCTACAGGAACTTGTCATAAAATAGCACTGACTCCCAAGCAGCCAGATTGCTGAAGGGGGAATGTTTTGCAGAAGAAACACTAAAATTATAGTTCTCAAGGAATAAACAACAATAACCCATAGGTTATAAGAAATATGAGGGGTTTCCCTTTATCTTGTAATTCTACTTTCTTCCTGCTCTGTAATGCTCTATATACTATGGTCTCTCTGGAATGCTTTCTGCTTGTCTCCTTTAAAGAAATTATAGCCCCATCTAGGTCCCTTCATGACACGACCTTGTGCTGGGGAAACTGCATTGTTTTCGGAGCAGGGACCACTGCACCTGCACCTGGCAGTCTCCTTCCCTGCTCAGGACTGGAGCAGCTTCCACGCGGTGCTCAGTCAATCTCCATGTCTTAGTCTCTGCATCAGCTCAATAAAGATGAAATATAATTCCTAGGAATGCTATAAATTATAGTAAATCAAAGGTGGAAGCCTTTTTTCTTTCAAGTACCAATGAAAAGGTGTTTGGATAGGAAGTAAAAATCTTCTGCTCAGAAAAAATTTTGCTTGACTGCTTTTAAAATTAACATAGAATAATTTTTAAAAAACCTTAAACAAATATAAAAAACAAATGCAGTCAGATTTGGAAGCTTGCCCACCAATCAGATAACCTCCGAACAGCCCTTTCCTGTCAGCTGCTGTTGGCTGAGCTACTGGCTTACCTTGCTTTTTCTTCTGTCCCACAGAACCTTCTGGGCTGCTTCTGGGAAACAGGTGATGGTGACAACAAAACCAAGCCATAATGTTCACGATCAGCTCCACCCCAGTTCAATTTTATGTCTTGAACGCCCTGGCAATGAGGTGATGCCTATGGATCCTTCTTGGAATTGGTATCTTATAACCAAAGCCAATTACATTGAAATACAATTATCAACATGTCAAGCTGTCCTTGAGATAAGATAACATATGTGCTGCTAAGCGCTAGTGAGCAGGTTTAATTATTTATGTAATTTCTAAACCTTGACAAGCATAATTTTTTAAGGTATCTGCAACAAATGTTAATGTGATATGAAAAAAAACAATGGTTCTTACTTGTGTGAAAGACATAGCTGTTATTTCTGTTGTCTGTTGCCTGTATTCATAATTGAAGGAAATGCTAAATACTAGGAGGCTTGTGAAAATGAAAATATAATTTTATTCTTATCCAACTCTGCACTCTCTGAATTTTCTCTGCAGAACAAATACATAAAGCCAGCTGGAAGCACAGCGTCTCTGGAAGAAGCCAAGGGCCTGCACGGCCTGGCCTCTCATATTCTGTGGGTCTCATTTAGCCTGCTAAGACTATGCAAGAGCACACTCATGCCTACTGTCCCAACCCGAAACTATACCTACTGAATGAAGTCCTGAGCTTAAGTCCTTCCTATTGTGTATTCATTTTATATTTTTTATTGTCCTATTTTAGTTTTATCTGTTACAACCCAACAGTACTGAGCATACCTTCTTTCCTTAGCTTTTATATTTTGTTCATTTAACTTGTTTTAACCTTCTCTCTGAAAAACTTTTATTCTTGATTTATTTTCCCTTTAGATATATACAGTATTACTGGCTATTTCTGTTTTTGTCAACTTATGTAATTTCTGGTATTAATCACTTTAATCATTGTCAGTTCATATTGTTCTTTGGTATAGGGCATCCTTTCCCTTTCCTTGGTATTTCCAGTTTCTATTTTACAAACAGCAGGGCAGTTGAGCACAGAGTTGCTGGCTCTGAGGACAGGGCCCAGCCCACATCTGACTGTCTGGATGTTTGTTTTTCCTGCTGCTATCTCCCTCCATAAAGAATCCTTGGTTCCCTTTAATGTTGAAGCTCTCAGGACTTCCAGGGATTCAGATGTCCAGATTCTTTCCTGGGATGACAAGATGATGATAAATAGTATCACTCCTGCTGAAGCCTGGGACTGTTTATTTGTGCACCTGATATAATAGCAGAAGTTCAATCAGCTCTGTACCAGTTGCTCAAGGTTTTCAAATTTCTTTGGCTCTAACACTCTTCAAATAATTCACAGGGATATTTGATCATTAAAAGATGAAAAGGTGTAGCAGCTACTCACTGCTAGCATAGCCTGGTCTAGTCACCAGGAAAGAGTTCAGCCAATGCAAATGTCCTGCCATGGGCTCTTCTCTACATGAGGTACTGCCTGGGGATGAGAAATCCAAATGGCAGGGGAGCAAGAAGCATGAGTTGTCTAGGATGAAGAAATGACCACATTTCCTCACTCTAAATCAGTGATTTAAGTTCACTCTGGGATGTCTAAATTCATTCCATTCAGGGGTGTTAGGTATCACAGCTACTGGAGAATGTGAACTAAAGGACTAAAGGAAATATCAGAAACCATGAAAGTTAACAACCACTAAAGATATACCTAACCGTCGGGGTGGAGGTGTTACAGAGCAGTTCCTGGTATATTCAGGATTAATGTTCTTGATTTGAATTATTTGAGAGAAACTCCAAGAGTTCATAACATAACTTTTAATTTTTCTGAGGCATAAATATGTCTCATATATTCTTTTAGGCTGGGAAGCAGGAGTAAGACACTTAGCTGCTGAGTCAAACTAGCCAACCTCTGTTATTTACATTTTGAAGAGTTTCATACAAACACAACAGTACTTAGGAAGTCATAAAAAATGTTTCTTTCTTTAAAAAAAAGTCTAAGGAAAAAAGAGCCAATGTAATGGAAGAGAGAAGAACAGAACTAAAAGTGATGTTGTAAGAATATTAGTTCTGATTAAAGCAAAGATGAGATGTCAAATCAAACAGTGGCTCAGATTTATGATGCATAAGAGTCCTCTATATAATCTACATGGAAACAGGAAAGAGCAATTTTATGGTATTCAGGAAGATTCCAGACCACACAAACTGGATATCCTGTGAAGAATTAATCATGGAATGTCCTGAAAGAATACTTTGAGGTGTAAGTACTGAATAGTTTCTCTGGTGTGAGAAACTGAAAGTATAAATAAGGATTAAAATGTATAATAGATAATGTGAAATAGGAAGAAAAGGTCCAAAGGGGAAGGCGAAGTAGGAGGGGTAAGGGACAGGAAAGAAGGGAAAGCAATAAATATGAGAAAAGGAAATAAAGTCTTTGTAAATAGGGATGGGTGGAGGGGTTGAAGGGAGGGCAGGGGAATAGGGAGAAAATAAGCAAGATATATCATGTAATGGTACAAATTACCAATGACGAATATTATCATGTTGTATACCTAAAATGTACCAATAAACTTAATAAATAAAAAAATAAAAGAAGAATACTTTAAGGTATAAGGACATGGATAGTGGGTAACTTATTCATCACTATATGCCCAGAACCTTGAACAGGGCCTGGGCACAAAAGAGGTGATCAGTAAATACTGAATTCGAATCACTGAAGTCAATGATCTGTTACAGAAACACATATAAATTTGGGACAAATTTCTGCCAAGATTATGTATGGCACTGTGTCTCACAGGATGAAATTCTAGGCAATAGTTTCTATTTAGAAATTGGAACTATCTTCTGCATTTTGCCATGAACAAAACAAAACAAAAAAAATTAAGAGAGGAAGAGAGAGAGAGAGAGAGAGAGAGAGAGAGAGAGAGAGAGAGAGACACCAGATGCCAGCCAAATACACTCATCACCATGGACAAAAATAACCAATAAAGCAGCTCGCAGTTCCAAGGAGGCAGGCTCACTCTCATTGAAGGATGCGGGTGCGTTTAGCTTAACAAAAGGTAAGAGGATTGCAATTAGGATTTTAGTATCAGAATTTAAACTTAGGATATTGCTAAAGGCAATCTTAGATTGGAAAATAAATGTTTTTTAAGGGGTGGAATCTAGTCCATTGAGATTTATATTTAAACAGAAAACACCAAAAAGGTAGTAGAATAAGGGTGCTTCAGAAAAGAGCAGCTTCATTTCTATTTAGCAAAATCAAATAAAAATTGAATAAATTTTCACTGAAATAGAATACGCTTTTAAAAACGCACCTAAGGGCCCGAGATTTAGCTCAGTGGTTCCGCCACCTGCCTCGCAAGCACAAGGACCCAAGTTCGATCCCCAGTACCAAAACAAACAAACAAAAAATGAACCTAGATGCAAATAACTAGAATTTTTTTTTAAATCAAAACAAACTAAAATCAAATGGGAAATTCTAACTAAAAGCTTACTGGTAACATTTAAATTTCAATGGCTATATTTTTAGAATCCAGAAATTGGAATAAATCATAAATCATATTTTGCAAACAGGAATCGCAATAAAATTTTTGCTGTATTGTTCTGACAGATATTTAATAGGTAAAAAGCCACCTAAAAGGATGAATCATAATGTATTTGATCAGCCCTTTACTTAACGAGAATTAATCATTCCAGTCTTATGCTATTACACATAATGCAGTACTGGACATACATCTTCTTACATTTGGACAAGAATATTTATAGTTCACAATAAAACTGTTTGAAACTCTGAGAAAAAATGAAGTACTTAATTTGGTAATGTAAAAAACGTTCTAAAATACAGTTTTGGGTTTTGGAGCAGTTTGGATTTGAATAGTAAGATTAGGGATTCCTCAATCAGTAAAGTCTATCCAAATATTCTAAAATCTAAAAAAATCTGAAATCTGAAATATCTCTGGTCCCAGGCATTTCAGATGAAGGACAGTCAATCTGTGCATATGAATAAAATTTTTTCCTATCAAACTGGTAAAAATATCCAAGTGTGAAATAACCTGTGTGCTGGCAAAGCTGTAAAAAGAGGCCTCTCTCATACACTGCTGCTAAGAATGTAAACTGGTAAAACCTCATGGAAAGCAATTTGGAAAGTAATAGCTATGAAAATTATAAATGTATAGACTCAAGAGAATTATGTGCAAAATTATATACCTACAAGGATTTTGATAACAGCACTGGGTATATAATCTATATGATGCTGTTATAAAAAATAAGAAAGCCCTATACTGATAATGAGAGGTTGCTAAAATATAAACTTAAAAACAAAGATGTCAAACACTACATATAACATATCATATATACTGCCTTTTTTGTTAGAGAGGGGCATGGGGGCTGGTTATGTAGGTCAGAAGCAGAATGCATGCTTAGCACACACAGAGACCTGGGTTCAATCCCCAGCACCAAGAAAACCAAACCAAACAAAAACTAAACAAGCAAAACAAAAACTGTAAAAAGGGAGTGTGAAGAAAATACACAGCCAACTGGAATGGAAAACTTACTTGTAAAGGTAATACTCTGCATGGTCTATTTCTTCTCGAGATGAAATGTTGTCCACAAACTAAGAGATAAAAGAAATCATTGGGTTAAGTACAAGTTATGCCATGTATTTGGCCTAGTTCACACATACTGACGTTAAAATAGGACATCCATTTTCCTGGGATAATGTTCATGTAGTATGGCTCTGTCCTTGAAACTGCTTTATACTAATGCAAACAAAGTGGCTTCTCTTTTTCTATATGTACAGAAAATGTGAATTGAAAGCCAAATTTGAAACTTGCTCTGAAGAAGAGAGATCTCCTCCTACTGTATTTGTAACTAGTCATCACTTCTCAGGGTTGAGCCCTAATCTTTCCTCTATGCCCTAAGCTCCAAATACAAGGGAACACATGCTGAAAGGATAAAAACTCTAAAGGCTGAAAAAATATTGCCCAGCACACAGAAAGCTAAATTTAGGGAACTCAGCTTGTAACTACTTTTCCTACTCTGATTTAAGTTCTGCTGTGAACCAGTGAATGTACGATTTCTCTTCTAACAAAATCTCTCTTCAAAACACAGAATTTTTAAGTATACTCTGTAACTACAACCCAAATGAAAGAACAGAAAAAACTATTTCAAGAATGGACTCTACCCTTAAGTAGAGACTCTGAGGCAAAAAAAGAGATGGTGGTAACACATGTTGTGAGTACTATATCATTAAAACCTCATAGAGGGGAAAAAGAGAGTAAAAAGGAGACTTTTTAAAATAACTGGGACTTGTGGATTTGATTTAGAAATCCATTAAGGACAGATTTAGAATCCAAAATGCAGTGGAAACACAGACTCTGAGCTTGAGAAGCAGCTTTCCTGATAGCTTGCTGTGTGGCATAAACAGATGGTATAGCCCCTCTGGGACTCAGTCGCTCCATCTGCATAACCAAAAAAAAGGCTCTTGCCCCCAAGAGCACAAGGCTACAAGAAGAAATGGGAAAGCTCCGTAAACCTTGAAGTCCTACTTAAACAAATGTCAGGTGTGATCGTCCAGGGGTTTCACACATCATATGAGAGTTGAACTGTTGGTCTTTCAGTTCTCCTCCAATACGGCAATTATGAGCTCAAAAACTTCCAGTTCTCACCAGGTGAACTGGTTTGCTACTAAAAGAATAACAAATGACAAGAGAAAGGACCAGGACTAAAAAGAAAGATTATTTTTTTCCTTTCTCTCTTCTATATTTAATAATACTTTGAATTTTATGGTGCTATTAATTTCTACAAAAAAGCTTTCACAAGATCTTACTTTAGCATCACATCAACCATCTGAGGGAGATGCTACTGTCCTCACAGCAGAAATGAGGAAATTGAGAGGGACCCTGTCACCCTGTATCACAAAGTGAATTCATGATCCAGACAAGACCAGGTGTATTTGAGGGAGACAACAGAAGAGAACACTGCTTTCATAGATATTTATTGGCATTTATATCCCAACTTTTCTACTTATAAGCCATGTGAACTTGGGAAAACTATTAAACTATTCTATATCTTAAAAAACATAATGTTTATCTCATATGGCTGCTATGAAAATTAAAAAGAAATAATGTAGGTTATGAATCTAATACAATGTGGCATAGGTGTTTGGTAAGTTACTCTTGATTACTATTTCTGACTCTGAGCCCAGTATTATTCTTCCATCCACTGTCTTGCAGCAGCAGGACATTAATACCCATTCTCAGCTACCAAAAACATTTCCAATGCCAACCAGAAAATATTAGTACTCTGAAGGTCATATCAATTTAAAAGAAAAAATCACAAGTATCATATGGCAAAACATTGTTATCTTGAGAAAATTAAAATAAATTGGATACATGACAGTGATTACTACCATCAGAGTCTGGTATTATCTTTCATTTCAGCCAAAAAATTTTGTAATTATATCATAAAATATGGATTAGTAACTACAAAAACATACTACACTATGAAAAAATATTTCCTATGAAGGGTATTCTTTCCTCATGCAGCCTCATCTACTTAAAGAGTCTTTCTTGCTGTTTCTCCTTCTTCTTTGAAAAAATACATGTTTAAATGTTCTTACCCGTGATACTGTTAAAGAACTAACAGGCAACTTTCTCTCATATGTTTTGTTCATTAAATATGCAAGATCAGCTGTGGAAGAAAAAGAGCTTTGTTAAATAAATATATACATTTCTTTTTTTTTTTTTTAATATATACATTTCTTAAGAAAAACCTGACAGATATGACTCCTGCCAGATGGCTGCCAACACTACAAGTCAGTATTAAAACAGATGCTCAATCTTGCTCTTTTTTTAGAAATAGTTTTTACATAAATTAAAGAGACCAGTGAGTATCAGTAACATTTAAAAAATGATTAAAGGATTATAAAAAATGTTCTCAGTATATAATTTTTAAAAAATGGATCAATAAAATATTTCTGGAAAGAGATATAAAGCGTTATTTTTGACAGACTCCAGAAAAAGAAATTAGATGTGAGGCTGGAGAAGGAGATTCTACATTGCTTATCCATTTTATTCCCTTTGCATTTTGAGGCAGGTAAATTTATCAGCTATTCCGATATTTAAAAACTGAAATTTACTGAGTGACTTTTATATATTTCCTGAACAAATCAGAGAGGCTCCCTGACTAAACTTAGTGATTTTTGGCCCAAACTATTCCTATTTTGTTTATTTCTAATAGAATATCCTTAGGGACACTTGGTATTTCTGAGATTATACATTTATCTCAGAGTCTAAAAAGATCTGAAATCCTGATGGCATACTTTCCAAAATATTTATTTCATGTTATGTCACTGCTTCTCAAGTTTATAATAACCTCTTTCCCTTTTCCTCCTCACTCATACTCTCAGCTCATGATTTTATCTAATTTCACTGAAAAAAAAAAGAAGCAATCAAAAGAGAACTTCATCCTTCTCGCATCAAATCTTCTAAGCTAGTAGCATTGTACTCATTACTCAGCCTTCTGTTGTTACAAAAGATGAAAAGGATTTAAAAACAGCAGCAAAACATCTTCCCGTGTCCTCAGTATCTCCCATAGCTACTTCTTTGCTCTTCTTAGAGAGATTCTGCCTCCAAAGAGTCAGCTTTAATATAACTTGCACGACTTCCTTAGTTTTCACTCTTCAACTCAAGTCTAATCAGATCTGGGTTTCCACCATTCCACCACCCCCAGTGACCACCTCCACACTGTTAGATCCAGTGGTTAAGGCTCCATTCTCATCTTGCTTGACCTCTCTGTGTATCTCTATATTGTAGCTGATCTTTCTATTCTTTTTTTTTGGTACCGGGGATCAAACTTGGGTCCTTGCATTTGCACAGCAGGCGGCGAAATCACTGAGCTAAATCCCTGGCCCCTTTTTTTTCTTGAGATCATTCTATTCTTTAAGAAGTATTTATTCTCTTTGTTTCTTCCTCTTGGGTTCCTTCGTAGGATCTCCTCTTGACTTCACCTGCCCTCTCGTCCCCGGGTCTCCTTTCTCATCCTCCTCCTCCTCTGCTTCTCTTTCTCCTTCTTTTTTCAGACAGGGTCTCATAACGTAGTCCAGGCTGGCCTTGAGTTCTCTGTGTAGCCCAGGCTGGCCTCCAACTTGTGATTCTCTTCCCTCAGCTTTCTAAACGTTGGAATTACAGGTGTGTACCACTGCCTGCTTCCTCTTCTTGTCTTGAGAATGTTGGAATGCCCCAAGCCTCAGTAGTAGAGTAGACCCTTCCCTTGAGCATCTGTGCTCAGTTCCTAGGTGATCTCATTCTCCCCATGGCTTTAATCATTGTCTACAGACTGCTTGCTCCATGCACACACACCCACCCTCACTTCTGCCTTAATTCCACACTTGCATTTCCAACTGCATAGGTGATTTCCCCATCTGCATGTCTAATACGCCTCTAAACATTATCAGTCTTCTTAATTTTTCAACTTTCTATTCTACATCTACTTTCCCTATCCCACATAAAGGGGATGGGAAAACACCTGCTGGCTTACTCAGACCAAAAAAGTAGGTGTCATTCTTAATCCCATTCTTTTTTTTTGTACCGGGGTTCGAATTTAGGACCTTGCACTTTCGACGCAGAAGCAGTGCCACTGAGCTAAATTCCCAGCCCCTTAATCCCCTTCTTTTTCACACCTTATAACCAATTTGTCAGCAAGTCCTACAGGCTCCATATTTGGCATATATTATACCAAACATATATACGTTATATATATTATAAAGTATATTATATATAAATATATATATTTTTCACCAGCACTGCTAAGTCTCTGTCTTCCTGACCTTACTTTAATAACTCTTCACCATTATCATCCAAATCTCCACCCAGCAGGCTAGGGTTTTGGACCAATAAGATCATGTCATTCTCTTTTCTGAACTACCCAATGTCCTATTATAGTTAGAATAAAACCTCAAATATTTTTAGGAACTACAAATGCCTACATAAACTGGCTGTGGCTTTGTTTTTCTGTCTCTTACACTGAACTAACTGTAAAATCCATGAAGGCATGAACTAAATTCAATGATCTATTCTCAGTCTTTGAAACCATTCAATGAAAGACACTGAATATCTAAAGAAATCAATAAAAGGAATGAAAAGGGGATGGAAAAAGAAGTGACTGGATTTCCAAGGCTTTTGTACACCCTGGTGGGTGACATTAGTATCAAGGAATAAACAACTAGGTGATAAGCAATAAGTAAGTATTTGATGGCCTCTTGCTGTGCATTTAAGGGTTCCCCTCTCCTCTTCCCGGATTAATGATCAAAATGAATAGTGACTGGGGGAAAATAACTGTAAAAACTCTTAAAACCTGATACCTTGTAGGATGCAAAAATAAATAGCTTTCCAGTTGGGTGTAGTAGTGTGTGTCTACAATCCCAGTACTAAGGAGGCTGAGGCTGGAGGATTGCTGTAAGTTCAAGGCCAGCCTGGACCACCTAGTGAAGTCAAGACCAGCTTGGACTACATAGCAAGAGCCTGTCTCAAAAAAACCCAAATAAACAAACAAACAGATTTCCTTACAACCATCTTAAAGGGATTATGACATTTATTTAAGGAACATATAAAAACAACAAATAAATCCTCAAAAACCCTCTACACTAAAGGAAATTAATATTGTTGAATCTGTTTACTGGTAGAATAGATGTCAAACAACTCTCTCAGGATGCCAAGGCTTTATCATCTCTTCTTAGTAGCGGTTCTTATGATGACAGGGAGTAGTATTGCCTTCCTTTAACTCAAAATAAATACTGTTAATAAGCAGGTTCAGGAACTACTGACCTCATTAAAGTAGTCCCTATGCCCAGTTTCCATCAGGATTCCACACAGTACACAATATCTAACCAAACTCTGGACTGTGGGACTGTATGATTCCAAATTCAATTACTCCCCTAGCCTCTATTGTATTTAAAAATTAATGGTTAAAATGTGCTTGTTAGTTCTGGGATAATAGATAAAATCTGTAGCAAAACAAAGTTCCTAAGTAAATTACTCAACCCCTTGTTTGTCCGGAGAACGAATGTTCCCGGGCCCACTGTCGGTAGAGCAATCCACCAATGTGTCTGCCGACCATCAGTACGTGACCGTTGTGACCATATGGTCGTGACCATTACTGTGTGTGTCTGCTGACCAATAGTACGTGACAGTCGACCACTAACCTTTGTTCCTTTTTTTTCGTACATCTACATGTTAAACTCCCCCTCAATCCCCTATAAAACAGCCTCGGACTCTGAGCCAGTGGCCTCTCTAAGCTATTTTGCTTTGGGAGTGCCGTCTGGCCAGACTAATAAAGGTCTGTTTTATTTTCCAACTTGTCCGGTGTGTTCCTTCCCGGGTGTTCGTCGCTGCAGTCAGCTCCTCAGAGCGTTTGGTAAGGCCCTCGGTCTTACAGGACAGAGATGGCTTTGCCAGTCACTTCTTAAGAGTGGTCACCAAACACTCATTTGAAGTCCTTCATGGAGGCCTCTTCAGTTAAGTGAACTCAGCCAGGCTTAAAACAGGCAACAGCTGCACAGCCTGCATCTGATGAATATCATTTACATACTGCAAGTCAGAGGAAGGTTTGTTGCTAAATACCCCATTCCACCAATCACTCTCATCATAGTACTGGCATGATGGATGAGGCAAAAAATGGCATGTAGCCAGGAGGGCCAGGGACGCTGGGACAGCTGTGGCCTATACAGGGCCAGCACCACAGGCTTCTGGACGGTGGGCTCCAGAGTCAAAGTCACACTTGATGTTTCAGGAGGGCCAGCAGGTGCCTAGGTTCTGCTCAAAGGGATGTGCCAAAGAGGGTGTTTGCTGGTTACTCAGCTCCTTGGGAACACATGCTGCAGCAGATGGGGAAACCACCAGAGCTACATGGATAATGGACCTGCCATTTAAATGCTTCTTTCAACAAAACCTTTAACACTGCAGAGATACCATGGAAATGCAAGTTTATTGAGGACTTGCACCAAGAGAGCACTGGAGTGCAGTGCCACACGAACCTGGTGGAGGATCTGAATGGCTTGAAGGGTTTTAACATGTGGGACTCCTAGGCTTCCCACCCGGAGGGAGGTTGTGACTGGACTCCGTAGGACTGAGGTAAGTTCCAGGAGACTGTGGCACTGTGGCCCATCAAGCACTCACCATTATGTTTACCATGGAGGCAAAGAACACTAATGGGTTTTGGATGATGCTCCTAAGCTCAAAAAAGACAGCAGACAGGAATCTACTTGTGGAATAAGATGAACCACGTATTTAAAAAAAAATTTTCCTTTCACCATAAAAATAAAATACCTAAATTTTTTTAATGTTTCAAATATGTGACTGAGCTTTCAAGATGGTAGATGTAATTTTCAGAGACCAAGGCAACAGGGGAGCAGAACCTATGGGAGTTAAGGGAGTAACAACAATTCAGTCCCTGAGGGCACCTCAGGTCCCAAAGACACAGAGCTTAGGTTTTAATGACTTACAGGTGACAAGGGATAAAATCAAGGCTTTCGTAAAATGAGGGAGAGCCAGGGAGGCAGAAGGACTGCAGTGAGTTTGAGGCTAGCCTGACCTATGTAGTGAGACCTTGTCTCAACAACAACAAACAAAAAAGAATTTTATTTAAAGAGCTAATTTTACTAAGTAATCTTCTAAAAATGGCAACTACTCAACAGTGACAAAGCTCATCAGTAACTGCCTGAGGAAATGGTGTGGAAGAGTAAGAGGAAGGAGGAAAGGATTACAAAGAAAAGAGAAAGATCTTTGGGGGTGACAGAAGTTCTCATTATCTTGACTGTGGTGATGATTTTATGGTCATATATCCGTACATATTACCATATTTTAAACTGTATACTTTAAATATGTTTAGTTCATTTTACAAAAACAAAACCTCAACAAAGCTCTAAAAAAGAAACAAATAATTTAAAAAGCAGGTTGGAGACAGGTGACGTGAGAATAAGTGAAGAGTAGATCCAGAAGAAATGACAGAAACTGCAGCAAGGATCAAGATGAGACTATGAGGGGCTGGGGATTTAGCTCAGTGGTTCCGGCACCTGCCTTGCAAGTGCAAGGTCGAGTTCGATCCCTGGTACCAAAAAAAAAAAGGATGAGACTATGAGGAGTTAGGAGACACTGAAAATAGAGTAAGAAGGTCTAAAATACATTTAATTAAATTTCCAACAGAAGTAAGTAAAGAAAATGGGGGAGGTAATATATGATAAGGGCTGACATTTTCTAGAACTGAAAAAAAAAAAATACAGGTTTTCAGATTCATCTCCAGTCAGTAAGTAAAAGTGAACTCACCGTGATATGTTATTGTGAAACTGAAAGAAATGAGGGGATCTCAAAAATGGTCAGAAAGTTACTTAGAAAGGAAAAAGAAAGACAACTAGACCAGTAGCTGTTTTCTCAACAGGAATAAAGGAAGACAGAAAAAAGAATAAGATGGGCAAAATGGAAGTAAAAGGAATTAACCTAGTATTATTTATTATAGACAGCTAAGCTAGACAAACATATAGGCAGTCAGACAGGGTCAGACCCTCAAGAGAGTCAGGGCAAAAGTAAAAACAGTACAACTGTGGCCTGAGGCACATCTGGGGGAGGCGAGGCCTCAGGATAAAGATGAAAATCAGAGGGTGATCAATCCTCCCACTGTCTAGAAAGGGGGACAGTAAGGGCTAAAGAAAGACAATAGAGACTTTCCTAATTTCAAAGTACATGGTGGGCCGGGAGGTCAGTGCCTCAGAGTGGGCAAAGACAAACACACTCTGCGCTTGCCACTATTTACTGGATTCCTACAATAATCAGAGTATCAGGTGATTCACAGGCCAGCGGTAATCCCGTGTTGATGAGGATGGTGAGATGAGCAAAAACAATCTTACAATAGTAGATGGAAGCATTAAACTGATAAGGAATTTGTCTCTCCCCTGTCAATCCTTTCTTTTTTTATTACCACTCAGTTCTCAAAGAACCAGGAAGTCTTCAGCTGATGTAATCTTGCCCTTAAGCCTCACAGCATCAGGGGGCCATTCAAAATGGAGTTGTTTCCACATGCCATAACTGGCTCACAGGCATGGGCATTAGGCCTCTAGCAGCCCTAATTATAATTATGAAATTTTTCCCCAAAATTATGCAGAATGGCTCGACTGACGAAATGACCAGGCCTAAGATAAGTGATAACACCTGGTCTAACGAAGTCTAGTAGACATCAGTCACCTTGGTGGGTGACTAAGACCCTCAGACTCATCCCTTCCTACAAAATTCTTTGTTCCTTCCATGTACACTTGCTAAGTCACTTGCTTCCCCATTGGATCAATGTTACCTTAGCGACTATAGTTATAATCTTATTGGTTGATCATAGCTGTAACCCATGCTGTACCCACATGGCTGTGCTCTATAAAACTTCCCCTGAGAAGTGGGGTCCTCCTGCCTTTCAATAAATATTTCCTACTTTTAACCTCTGTTTCTTAGAATTCATTCTTCGATTTCAGGGAACACGAACTTGGCATGTCAGACATCTAGCTGGTTGACAGTTATAATATTTCCCCTCCATCATCTGGAGGTCCTACATCATTTCCTGTGTCAGTGTTAATAACATCTAGCAAAACAGGGCCGGGGATTCAGCTCAGTGGTTCCACCGCCTGACTCGCAAGTGCAAGGTCCCAAGTTCAATCCACGGTACCAAAAAAAAAAAAAAAATCTATCAAAACTATCTTTTAAGAAAAATGGCAAAATAATGACAAAAACACAGAATTTATTAGCAACAAATAAAGGGAATTTTTTAGAAGCTGTGTTTTTAGGAGGTATGTTTTGAGAAGAAGCAAAATGATCCTAAGGCAAGGAAGACTTGAGATGCCAGAGAGCTGAGAAAATAAAAATGGCTACATGGGGTGGGGGTGCAGTGACTGACCTGGTCAGATGTGTATGAGTGTGTATGTGCATGTGTGTGTCTGGAAAGTTCTAAAGGATAGTAGAGTGTGATGAACATTGGAATTAAGTTAAATATGTGTATCAGAAGACACAGGGCAACAATCTTACAAGAGTAGATACGGGGGATATAAAATCCAGACAAATAGAGGAGGAAAAATGTAAAAACAAAAGCAAAAATTAAAAGAAAATAAAACCTCTACTCAATCTAAAAGGTTAAGGAAAAAACAAGAGAGACTAATTAATTAAAAAATTACAAAATTTTAACTAGAAAGTTAAAAGATAATTGTGAGGTTGGTTAAAAGCACCACAGCTTCACAGTACCTAAAATTCTCAGAAAGAAAATGGAAAGCTCCTTAATGATTATGAAAGCTACAATGGAGATGTGCCAGAAAAGAAAGCTCATATAAAAGAAGTGGTCTGAAGGTCAAAATTGGAGTAAGGAAGGTCACTGAAGAAAAGATGGATCCTCCACTGAAGGCTAGCAGCTTTACTGAGAAATGATTTTAATTTTTCATGATTTCTACATTTCTACAAAACTGTTTCTATATTATTGTTACCCAGACAGGCAACACTAAGCTTTCTCTGGGCTCTAGGCCATATGTGCATCTTATCTAATTTATAGAAGAAATAGATACTGGTTATTATTGTCTTTCTTAGAAGAAGTGATCTTGAAAGATGGGCTGAAACTGTTTTTGTTTCTCACATTTTAAAAGAAAAACAAAGACAGAGCAAACATACCATGTGTAGCAGTAACAGAAGGAATTATGGGAGGTTCTGTAAGAGCCAGTTTTGATACAGATTTTTTGGATTTCGATGTGTTTTTCCATCAGAAATTTTAGATAGACCCAATAAGGACATACATGAAAGCAAGCTATGTACACATATATGCTAGGATGAGGATAATATGCACAAATCAGACTCATCTCTAAAACTGTTAGCAGATGGTAAATATGAAACCTGTAAATGAATAATGAATGACACAGAGATGCAAATGTGGAACAGATAAAAGTTCCATTAAAAAAAAAAAAAAGGAAAGCAGACTTCAAAAAATCTCCATCAGGGCTCAAAAATCAGTATTTGAAAATTATTGTAAGCCACAGGTCTCCACAGAGGAAACGACACTGTAAAACTAAACATCAGCTAAAATGGGAGATGCATCTGTAAGAGATAGACCTGAATTTGAACATATCCATGGTATCATACTCTTTGGACTGAATGAGGAGGCTCTTAACAAAACAAAAACACAGAAATAAAGCATAACAGTAACTGAAACCAAAAGGTGTACCTTACTTTGTGATTATAAACTGAAAAACTGGAAATAAAATTTTAATTCAGCAAGGTTTATGCATCCAATTCAGGTCAAGTCACCTGGGCCCCTGCCCCTAGCGGGAGACCTGAGTAAACTTCCTCTCAAGAATCTGAGAGCTTCCCAACAGGCCTGTCCCCCTCACAATGGCCAACCTGGCGCCCTTGTGGTACACGCTCGCTCAGTCACTGGGGGACCTATCCGTAAAGCATTAGCTGCTAAGTGGTTAATGTCAGTAAAGTTCACCTGGTACCTTCCAGCTGATCTATGAGTTAGTGGACGAATTTGAGAGACAAAGCTTTAATTCAGTATTTATTTTAGCCAAAGTAAAACCCAGTACAGAAATCATTAAAACCTGTGACCTTTCCCCTGAAGCAGGGACACCCAAGAACTCCTAGGGTTCTACAGAGTACAGCTGGCCCTATCAATAAAAATATGAACTATAATGTATTAAAATGTCTCAACTGTCTATTTTGAGTCTCCTAAATTCCCCCAGGCTGGCCCTGAACTTCTAATTCCCCTGCGTCAACCTTGTGAATACCTGGGACTATAGGCATGCACCACACCTAGCCGCACTGTTTAAATCTAAGAGTTCACAAGAACATTTAAAAAAAAAAATCCTTATTGAATCTGTGGAAGATACTGTGAAAATTTCCTTTTCTGTATAAGCAGTACTACAGGGTAACTGCAATGCTGACAAACGTAAAATTCCTTATACATTTTTTTCTAGGTAATGAATGAGGAAGAAGTGACAGAATTAAAACAATAGCTTGTAGTTCCTAATGAAATAATGGAGCCAAGCAATGATCATGAATGACCTTTAACATGCACAGAGACAGCCACACGTTGTGTTGCTTCCCAGAACAGTCACATCAAAAGAAAAAACCACCAAAAATGAGCCCCGAATCTAGCCAGGTGTGTTGGTGCTTGCCTGTAATCTCAGCACCCAGGGGGCTGAGGCAGGAGTTGGTGGCCTTCCAGGATTCGTAGGGAGAACCTGCCTCAAGAGGGGAGAGGAGGGCAGGGGAGGGGAGGGGAAAGAAAAGCCCTGAATTTGATCAAGCCATTTTCTTCAACTACCATTTATGCAGGACAGTTGTTAACCACCCTCAAAAGGATGAAATCAGCAAATCTAGAATGTGAGAGACAACAAAAGACCTGTTTTGAGAGGACAGAAAGAGGGAAGGGGGAGATTTCAAGATTATTTAAGAGGCATCTAACACGTGGTAATATATGACCTGGTCTGGACCTCATTTTAATAAATGTGAAAAAATTTATAAGACTGGGAAAATGTGAACACTGAAGAAATATTTAATGTTAAATTATTAAATTTTAGGTATATGAATGGTATATTTCCTTTAAAAATTCTTTCAGAGGTACATATCAAATACATATAGAACGATTTGATAATTGAGATCTGTTAAAAAGTAATCTGGCGGGAGAGTATGGGAACAACAAGGGCAGGAAACTGACAAATGCTGAAGCTGGATGACAGGACACGAGGCTTACATTAAAGTCTGTTTCCATAAAAATATTTAAAAAGAGGCAGAGAAGGGTCGGGAGCATAAACAAACTGCAGGCTCGGGCCTTAGTTGACCTGGTCCAATCACACCATTAAAAAACACATATTTATGAGAATGCCAAGGAAATGTGAAAACGTGATATCGCATACTTAAACGGGTCCTATTTTAGGTGTGACAGTGATAAAGTGCCCCCATCTTTTGTAAAGATATACCAAGTTTCGGCCTGGGATTTGCCTCAGGAGCCTAGCGTCCGAGGGCAGCGGGAGTGGGGAGAAGCTCAGGCTGGCCGGAGCCGGGTGATGGGCCCAGGAGGCTCCTTAGACCATTTCCTCCACTCGTGCGTATGTTTTACAATTCTCGCTGGTAAAGCCTTTTTAAGAAGTCAGCTATGGTGCTCGAAGTCAGTCGATGGCTACTTCTGAAGAGAAGCGCGCCAGTGTCTGGGGCACCACGGTCGGCTCACCTGTGGCAAAACCACCAATTTATTACGAGTTGTGCACAATTCAGTATGCACTGCACACTGCAATAAAAAACGAAAGAAAGCAAAAGAAAAGAAAGGTCAGTCTGACCCCCCTGGGGCAAAGGGAAGCCCCGTGGGGATCAGGTCCCACCGCTACCTCCAAGAGCTTTCTTAGGGGGCCACAGAAAGGCGGCAAAGGCCACGCCCCCGCGGCCCTCCTGTCCAATGGGGACTGCAGCAGCGAAAGCCTCATATCGGCCCTCCTCCCTCCTCCAACCCGCGAGCCAGCCGGAACACCTCACGGTCCTCCAGCTCACCGCGCCCAATCCCAAAGCTCCACAGGCCGAGCGCGGTTAGGAGGGCGCGCGCCCGCACCCCGACAGGTCCGCACCCGCGGTTCCCCAAGGGCCCACAGCGCCCTCTCCTGGCCGACCTTCAGGGATGCAGCCACTGTGAGCCCGAACACAAACCTCTCTGCTCAGGCCAAAGCCCAATCCAAATACCCAAGTAAAACTAGGGAAAGCAAGGAGTCTTGTCACGCAGAAGTAAAGAGTATGTGTTTCATTGAGACGTTCTATTACACTCCAAAAGCCTAAGTGGTTTGAGTTCCAAAACCTTACCTCCCGTATTTCACCTGGGGGTACAGGCGAGGGACTCCTTCATTTCACTTCTCCCTGGACCACGGCTGTCTCTGCAGCAGCATCAGCACCACTCCTAACCCCCAGGAGCAGACACCAGGGCCACAGCTGCCTCCAAGAGCAGGCAGAGCGGGAACCCGGCCGACCCTAGGGACACCCAGGCTGTTCAGCTTGTAAACAAAATATCACTGTGATAATGCAGCTCCTGGTGTCTGATGCTCCACATCTGTATGAATGTGAATATTCCCATTCACAGCTCTGCCGTTCGCCTTCACAGTGACTCTGCATTTAAGTGCAAGCCTTAGCTACTTCATTGTTTTCTTTTTTACTGAAGTTTTGCCAAAGCATTTATTTATATTTTGAAATATATATTATTTACTGCAAGACTTCCTGTGGGACCAAAATGACTCCATTTTGGAGCCGTCTCCTTTGTTCTCTCAAATTTGTGCTTAAACTAGAAATTCACCACTTGAAATTCCTGAGTTTATTACCCAACCACCTGTGTACCCGGGGAGAAAGCGTTCCAGGCACACTATCTGTAGGATAAGCAGTTAATGAGCTGACTGTCCACACAAGATAGATGCGGCCATTAGTTAGTGGGTCTGCTAACGATCAGTATGTAACAACCGGCCGTTAATCTTTGCCCCTTTTCTCCCTCACTAAAACCAATACGTAATCCCCTTCGACCCCCAAAGCCTAGCCAACCAAAACCCTACACTTCATATGTATTAAGTATTAACCAATCACCTGGCTACTAATAACCAAAGCTTGTTGTATTCTCAATAAAAACCCTGCTAGTTAGAGACTCAGGGCTCTCAATCTCGATCCGCTGTGTCGGTGACAGTTGAGAGTCCCTGCTTAAGCTTGAATAAACGACCCTTGTGTGCTTACATCGGAAACAGCCTCCTGGTGGTCTCTGGGACTTCACAATCTGGGCACAACATTCCCTTTTTTATATCACGGCAACTGTACAGATTTTAAAAATATGTATGAATTACCTTATCTTTGAATTTAATTTCAAGACAAAATTAGTATTATAAAATATTTGTTATATATAAAAAAAAAAAGACTATGCTAAGTCTCTCCTAGGGAGAATCAGACTGCAAGTTTCCCAGGGAGAGGCTGCAGTCTCTTAGCTTCAGATCCTGCACAGCTTGCTTTGCCTGGCGCCTGCCGGTGCACCCAATAAGAGCTCACAACCAGGGGAAACTGATGCTTCTGAAACCTCAATAAGGGAGCCACAGTCAGGGGGTAGTTCCCCCACACTTCTGGTAAGAATTCATAAACCAAGGGGACTTTATGCTTGTCTTACACAAGACAAAAACCAAAACCACCACCACCACCACAAAAACCCACAGTGGATGAAGTCTGGGGAAAAAGATCAACACTGGAATCCAAGCAAAACTTAATCACTAGCCTATTATTCCCTTGGCTGATGTCCCATCTGAAGTATGTAAATAAAGAGTCCTGAGGTCAATGGCTTTGGTATCTTATAGAAGAAAGGCTGCGAACTATTTACATCACACAGGGAATGAGGGAAAAGGAAATACAACTATAAGCTTATTGCCTGGGGAGATGTTCACCTAAATTCCTAAAGGCTTACATTACATTCCAACTTCGCTTTCAAACCTATAGCCTGTTAATGAAACAGAGGAGTCAAAAAGGGGCCTGAAGATCACAAGAGGAGTTTTTAAAAAATGAAGAGATTAAAAATAAAAAAAGAATGAAAGTATAATATTCTGTAAAATGAGATAGGTTGATGAAAACTGTAAGATTAAAAGGGACAAAAAGGGCTGGCTGGGTATGATGGTGCACACCTATAATTAAGCAAGACCCTGTCTCAAAATAAAAAATAAAAGGGCTGGTGGATGTAGCTCAGTTCCAAGGTTTAATCTCCCATATTTACCAAAAATAAATAAAATAAAAGGAAAAAAAGCAAACAAGACAGCTAGGCATGGTGGTGCACACCAGTAGTCCCAGCACTCAGGAGGCTGAGGCAAGAGGACCACAGAAGGAATTCCAGGCCAGCCTGAACTACACAATAAGACCCTGTCTCAAACAACAAACAAGCAAACAGATACCAAACACAAACAACAAAATAAAGCAAGCCCCTAAAAAATCATTTCAGCCAGGGATTTAGCTCAGTGGTTTCGCCGCCTGCTGCGCAAGCCCAAGGACCTGAGTTCCATTCCCAGTACCAAAAAAAAAAAAAAATCATTTCAGGAATGAAATATTAAAAATGTAAAAAATGGCAAAAATGATTTTGTCATGTGTAAAACTTTCTTTTTAAGACTTAAAATGTGCTTATCTGAATTGAATCATCATACAAGAAAGCATCATTTCACACATACACCATATGACTATATGATGGTGGACATATGGAGAGACTGCAAATGATACACAAAATATCCCAAGAGGTGGGCACCTACCAAGGTGACATTCTTCTTTTTCTCTTGCTTCCCATTTGTGGCTGTCCACATAGGCTGCCGAAAGCAGGCATCTTTTACCTGAGGAAAAAAACAACTATCTCAACAGGCACAGTTATACAATTTTACTTTTATATATATCGGTCTTATTAAACAATGTCTTTATCACATTTTCAATCACTAGATTATATTTTTTAAAATTCTAATATGATATTGTAGTCAACTCTGCTTAGATTACAATTCAGTTCTCAACAAAATGCATTCAACCTCTAACAAGTAGAAGATACAGAAAAACTGAAAAACTTCACAAGAATTTTCTGGGCAAAAATGCTAGTAATTTTGTTCTTGAAACTCTAGGGCTAGGAGCCATTTATTGTCAGTAACCCAGGTGAACCCCAGAACTTCTTAAAGCTCAAAACATGTGCGGACCTAGTGGTTGCTTAACTCGTGAACTGAAAGCATTATGTTTGGAACCAATTTTATTCTTAATGTAGCTAGAAATACCCAGTAACTATATTTTTAAGCAGAAAACTCCTTTTCATTTTCCTCCTTATAGGAGCACAAAAAAACAGTTTTAGAAATGATACTGAATCTTTCTGAAGACTGTATTTTGTATCTGAGGAATTTCAAAGTCAAGAAGCACAGGACACATTTTCAGAAGAGCAATTTTACACTTACCCATTTATTTGCAGTATTTGCAGTATCAGACTATAGTTAGGTCATATATAGTAGAGTTCAAGAACAAAGAGGTCCTTCTTGAGTTAAGCACAGCACACATTGATGATTTTAAGAAAGCAGAAGACACATGAACGAAAAGAACACTGGCAAGCTCAACTCCAAGTACACATATGGTGGGTGTTTCTAAAGACTGTAAAAGCAGGCTCCATTAGCACACAGCATTTCCTCATGTATGTAACAAATGAATTTTTCCTCCTTGTGTACAGCAAAGGATTAGAACCTGAATAAACATGATTTCAGAAATGTAGTAATTTGGAAATGTATGTTATGAAATTTATCATTTTCTTTACTCCTGCAGGTGAAAGAGGGAGAGAGCAGATGCAAGTGTACAGTTTGCAGTATTTAAGGAAGAGCTGAATAGGATACGGAATCTTCATAGTGCCAACAACTCCATAGCAAATAACTGTGGCTTTCATCACTTTTATAATTTATATTGCATCAAGCAGTTACTCCCTATATGTGTATCAACTAATTCAAATCATATGCTCTTCAAATACAAAGATGAATACTACAGGATAAGTCGATGATCAAACACCAAAGGGAATTTCTCCTTCCAATGTCTTGATTTAACAAGATTTTTCCAGACTGAAGTATGACACTTAAATAAGCAATTTCAAGGCCAGGAAACTACACCTGTTATGGGTATTACCTGACATGTACTATATATTAAATTAAACCCAGTATTAAATATGCTTGCACAATTATACTGGGAGTGGTGATAACAGTGATGACGCTAGTAAAAAAAAGATAAGCTTTAGCTCAGGATTAGAGGGGAAAATACAAGCAGAAAGCAAACAGAATTGGTCATTTTCTGATGATGAAAGATATTTTTAAACAGATATATAAAAAGGAACATACTCCCATATGTCCGCAAGTGGAAAAACACGAAACATTTACTTGATATTTTGAATAAGAATAGAGCTAAATAACCCAACTTCCTCTGTGGCTGAAAAAAAAGATCACCCCATTAGCACAGTGTAAGATTTAAATGCAAACTGTACAAGGGTACATATTATATAAAATATTGTATAAGATTGCTGCTGCCGTAGAGTACTTCCGGTCCCTATCCAGATCATATTCAAATACTGGTGGTCCCAATAGTTATACTGAAATAAATCATCTTCCAAACAACAAAAAGAAAAAAGAAAAACCTTTAAAAAGGCAAATCAAAATGCCTTAGTAACCATACATCCAACTACTTAAATGAGATTTGCTTCCCACCAAAAATTTATTTCACTCACACTAGATCCATAAATCTCTCATACTTAAGTATCTTCCTTGCCTAATAATTAAAGGAAAAATCTAAAATGATTAATAAAGAAAAATGTAAGGATTAATAAACCCTTTGAATTTGTTTTAAATTATTTTTAAGATTTAAAAAGTGTTTAAGCTTTGTAATTCCTAGCAGGAAAACATTATCTGAATGAATAACCTAATGGCAAACCATTGTAAAATGCTTCAGCTGCATTTGGTGCAGAGGGGCAGGGATTATCTTCAAAGCACCCCAGCTCTCCTGATGAGGTCAGAGGTTTGTATTATTGTGACATCCGTTAAGTGATCTAGGTTGTTTTTCTTTCAGAAAGGACTTTGTCAGATGAGCATTACGCTTGACCTCCGAATTTAGCTGACAATTTACTGATGAGATTCATAATCTTTGGATTACTGATATTTTGACATATGTGCAGGAATCTGAGCCATATCCTGGAAGGCCACCATAACTTCTGGATCCTGTATGGCTGCAAGAACCTCTGGATCCCTAAGAATCTCACTGAGCCCAGGCATTCCTGCCATGCCAGCTCCCATTCCAGGCATCCCTCCCAGAAAATTACCAGGAAAGCCGCCTGGAAAAGAGCCATACTGAACCCCTGCCTGTCGTCTGGCTTCTTCCTCCCTCTGGGCTCTTTCGTGCTCTTCTCGAGCCTTCTTAACCCTTTCTATTCTTTCTTTGATCTCTTGTTCTTCACGTTTTCCTTCGTACTTTCTCCGATGTTCAGCAATTTTCTGGGCCCTTGGCTGAACTTCTTTCAGCGTTGCACTCGCATCTTCATCGTAATCCAGTTTACAGGCAAGGGCAAGATCATGGGCTGCTTCTTCCCAATGGCCCGGAAGTCTGTGTGCTTTTCCTCACCATTTGTACGGCTGGGCTGAATCAGGATTTATTTCAATGGCTCTGTCACAATCTCGAATGGGAGCATTTGGCTTCTGCAATTTGATGAAGACACTGGCTCTCTTGGCATACAGAATGGCTAGGCAAGGATTCAGCTTAATGGCATCTGTGAACAAGTCAATGGCTTTTCTGAAGTTCACCATCATTTACAGCGTCAATGGCAGCCCCTTTCTTTTCATTTGCTTGATCCATCATCTCCTCAGTTATCTCTACATTTTCATCTCCCGTTTCTTGAGGGGTATCAGTGCCTGGTTCAATTACACCTTCATTATCGATTTTTAGATCACTTTCCTCACTTGATGGCTCATCTGTCTTTATGTTTTCCTCCGTCTTCTTACTGTTTTTTCTTCCTTGATATTTTCTTCTGATTTAGCTTTATGAGTAGCAGATGGTACTTTACCCCCCATGCTCTCTACCCACTCCCTCAGGAAGCGCATCTCCTCTGTGTGCAGGATGCTTGGAGCTTGCTTACACATTTTCATGAAAGCCCAAAGCTTGTTTACTTTTCGGGGATCCATGGTCCGCAGACTATGGTCGGTGGCTGCTCAGGAGGCTGCTGCCTGATCCCAAGCCCAGGTGCTGGCTCGGCAAGACTGCGTAGAAGGAGGCAACTGAATGCATTATGATTACTAGCCCTAAAAACATATCCATCTGTCTTGGATCAGCATATTTACCCCTACTTCACATAAAGCAAAGAGCAGTGTCTTAGTGATCCAGTGACCTAGCGCCCCAGCATAGTAAGCACTTACCAATTAAGAGGAATTATCCGAGCCAAACTCAAAGTAACACACAAGGTAGCATAGCTGTGTTCCCGGCACCAGCACGATGCCTGGCATGAGCAGTGCTCAATAAACATGGGCTTAAGGAATGAGAGAATGAAGGGCAGTTTCATCAAAACTAAAACTTTCATGCTTCAAAGGATGGTCAGGAAAATGAAAGAGCAACCCATAGAATGGGAAAAAATATTTATAACTCACTTATCTGATAAGAAATTTGTATGGTACATATAATTGCTCTTACAACTCAAAAAGAGACAAACTAATTTTAAGATGGGCAAAAGAAAAAAAAAATCTCAGAAAAATATGTATGTATACACATACATAATCATCTCTCAATGTCTTTGGGGAATTTGTGCCAGGATCCTCCATGGGTACAAAAATCCTCAGATGCTCAAATTCTCCATATAAAATGGTGTAGTATTTGCATGCAAACCAGGCAACCCTCTCATACACTTTAACAGTTATTTTTTTTAGGTATTTTGAGACAGGGTTTCACTCTGTAATTCAAGCTAGCCTTGGACTCACTATGTAGCCCAGGCTGGTCTCGAACTCCTGGCAATCCTCCCACCTCAGCCTCCCGACTACTGGGATTACAGGTGTGTGCCACCACACCTAGCTCCTCACATACCTTAAATCATCCCTACATTACTATAATACTTCATACAATGCAAATGCTATGTAAATAGGTGCTTTACTGTATTGTTTAGGGAACAGTGACAGTGCAAAAAAGGCTGAACTACATGTTCAGTGCAGAGGCAATTTTTAAAAAATATTTTTGATTTGTGGTTGGCTGAATTCATGGACTCAAGTGGTGTGAATATGGAGGGAGGAATGTGTGTGGATATAGATATATATATATGCATCACAAACAACCAGCAGACATGTGGAAAGATGCTTAAGTCACTTGCCAGTAGGGAAATACAAACTCAAACCCACCTGGAGATACCACTTCACACCCACTATGATGACTATAATCCAAAAGCAGATAATGTCAGCTACTGGTGAGGATGCAGACTAACTACAAGCTCATGTAGTGCTGGCGACAATGTGAAGTAGTGAAGCTGCTTTGGAAAATAGTTCGGCAGTTTCTCAAAATGTTAACATGGTGTTACCATACGACTTAGCAATTCCACTCCTGGGTACACATACCCAAGAAAAAAAGAAAACATGAATCCACACAAAAATTGTACACAGATGTTTATGTCAATAGTATTAATAACACACCAAAGGTGGAAGCAATCCAAATATCCACCAGCTGATGAATGAGTATCAAAATGTGGTATATCCTTACAATAGAATATTATTCGGCAATTAAAAAATGAGGAACCTCAACAACATGCTGAGTGAAAAGATGTTCAGTCTCAAAGGCCCACATATTATAACTCCATTTATGTGAAATACTAGAAGAGGCAACTCTGTAGAGACAGAAAGCAGATTATTGGTTACCTAGGGCTGGGGATGGAGATTGGGAAAGATTGGGGGAATTGGAGCAGGATTGATAATAGATATGGGATTTCTTTTTGGAGTGATAAAAATGTCCTAAAACTGATTGTGGCAATGGCTGTAAAACTCTGTATAAGTAGCAAAAACCAAATTAATTGTATACTTTTAATGGGTGAATTATATGAGCTATTACTGTAACACTTTTAGCCCTGTTAAAGAAACAATGCACAGCAGATAATTACCCAGAGGGCATTCCAGACCACAAGCCGCATATAACTACATGGCATGAGGGCTGATTAAACACAGTATTGAAATGTTATTGTTACTTTCTTTCAACTAAAACAAATAAATATATTTATGTGGATTTATAGATAATCCAATCCTTCCCTTAGCTTGTACAGTTCAAACCTTTATTACAGTAAGATGCCAAAATGTGAATTCAAGAATCATAACAATGATGTGACAATGATAAACAGTGTTTCCTAACACTGTTTCAAGAGGGAAACTAAGACATTCTTTAAAAAAAAAAATTGTCTCATTGTCTGCTAAGAATTTAAAGCAGGGGCCAGGGATTTAGCTCAGTGGTTCTGTCACCTGCCTCACAAGCGCAAAGACCTGAGTTCGATCCCCGGTACCAAAAAAAAATATATACAGAACAGGAAAATAATGCCTATTTCAGTGTGGTAGTTTAAGTGAGTGCATATATTAAAGTCCACTATGTAATGGTGTCCAGTAAATTTCCATCCTCTAAGCTTCTTCATAAACTTAAGTCACTTATTTGGTTCCATCTTAGTTGTTTTTTCTTTCATTCTCTTAATCCTTTTAGCTGTACTTCTCCATTCTATTTTAAGAAGTATCAAGGGCCGGGGATTTAGCTCAGTGGTGCCGCTGCCTGCTTTGCAAGCACAAGGTTCTGAGTTTGATCCCCGGTACCAAAAAAAAAAAAAAAGAAGTATCAAGGTGTTCCAAATATTGATTTGTCATGAATTTGTACGAGTGCTTTTCCTCTCTTGTTCTGTAATGGATCAAATATTTCAATGTCTACATGCTCATCAGCATTCCCAAATCCCAAGAAGTCTCTGTCGTACTAGTCAATATACCTGAATCATTTCACTTACAGCTTCCAGTTCCCTTTCATTTCTTGTATATTACAGTGCTTGTTCAATATAACTTCCTGTGTTGATGAAAATGTTCTATTCTGAGCTTTCTGATACAGGATACACCAGCCAAGTGCCTCCCAATGAATTGGATTTTAAATTTTCTCTTTAACTGAAATTTAAATAGTTATGTTGCTACCTACCATCATGGAATAACACAGATGTAACTTGCCAGAAGTTCAACAATTCAAACTAAAACGAAAATGCTAATTGGAAATTCTCAATTCACCCTAGTACATATTTAATTTCCATTCCCTTATTAGAATGGTTGCCCCTAAACATTCTAAGTAACCATGATTCTCTTCCTGATTTGCTATCCAGGGTCTTGTTTACACTGAGGAGCATTTACTAGTAACTAAAATTAAAAATGTAAATAATAGCTACAACAGCCAATTCCTACTGAGGTGGCAAACATGATACATACCAATTTCCTGAATGTGTGACACTGAACATTTTTACTAGGTAAATCAACTACTTAAGCTTCATGTAGCCAATTATGAGGTTACACATTGATATTTAATAGCTGTTCCTGAAGACAAGTGAACAAGTGTTTGTTACTTGGGGTGGGGGGGCAGCTAAGTAAGCAAAGTTGGTTCAAGAGACCAGAGGCACTGGAAACACAGTGTGATTATTGCTTTGTGTGTGTGTGTGTGTGTGTGTGTGTGTGTGTGTGTGTGTGACAGGGTCTCCCTATATCTCCAGGCCAACCTTGAACTCACTATGTATCCCAGGTTGGTCCTGAACTTTCGACCCTCTTTTCTCAGCCTCTCAAGTGTTGGAATTACAATTATTGCATTTTAACTATATGATCTGGTATATCTGTCAAAATCATGTGGCTAACGTTACTGAAAACTTGGTTTTTTTGAAATACTTTTAAACTTTTCCCCCAGTGTTCTCGTCAACAGATCCATTAAAGACTGGGGTGCCATTCACTTGAGATATCAAAATGCTTTAGAAATACTAACAGCCTTTGCTATGTGGAAAACTACAGCAAAGAAAGGTCAATCAAAAGTGATGTCCAAGGTCATCAGGTAAAATGAGATTAACCCTAAAAAATTCTCCAAGTTAAGACCGTATGAGGAGGTGGGGAAAACGCCTCCCTGATGCACCTCCAATGAAAACTCAGAAAGGAGAGAGGGAACTATCAAAGCCCCAGAGATGGACATATTTAAGTTTTTCAGGGTCAGCAAAAAGACGACCACCTTAACACACAAATCCGACAAGTTATACAGAAAATCCCTCTACTGTAACCTTTTTCTACTTTGAACTAGCAGATACTATCATCTTAGGGAAGGAGATGAGTCACAGACCTTCCCTTCCCTTCCTTTCCCTTCCTTTCTGTATCACTACTCCAAATGGCTTCTATAGCAACCACATCCCAGATTTCTTTTCTTCGTAAAAGGCTATCGCTTCCTTCACTCAAAGAACAAAGTAATGAAGGGCCTGGCGAAGCAGCCCCACCAAAGAGCACCCACCAACCTGCTGGGCAGAGGTAAGGGATAGCGACTTTCCGAGCCAGAAGCGTTCCACACCACACTATGGGGCCCGCCATCTTGGAGTGTACCAAGTGAAAGGCCGACCAGGGGGCTACGGAGAGAGGAAGGGGCAGGCGCTCCGGAAATAGACGTTCTTTCTCCCCTCTCCGGCGTCTGCAGGTGGTGCAGCCTTGGACAATATGGCTACTGCTCTGCAGTCCTTGAGAAAAGTTGGGCTGCTTGCGCCACGGATCTCCCCAAGTCCTTGGGTGGCGAGCCCAGGATCCACTTGCTGCCGCTGCCCTCTCGGAGGTACCTGCGCTTTTGGACCGTGGAATGAGGGAGAGATGGAAAGAAGGAGTGCTCGACCCCAGCGGGCATCTCTTTATAGAGAAGTCGCTCCGTGGCCCGAAGCGCACCCTTGCTGTGTAGTTGCACATGAGTGCAGTGGGGACCCCTGGGTAGCCTGAAAGACCCAGTGTCTGGACACCCGAGGACCTCTGGGGCTGGACTTTGGGGCCATGGTGCTACCAGGCAGGGGCGTCCGTGCTCTCGAGGACACTCCTTTCTCCCTTTGGAGAGCGGAGGTCTTCTACTCCACGCGTTTGCAGTCCTACCGGTGTTTAAAATCTAGAAGACTGAAAAAAAAAAAAATCTAGAAGACTGAACAGGTTTTCTCATCCTCAGAATTACCTTTAACATATTTGGGAAAATGATCAAACTTGAGAATTCTAGTGATTGATAAATATTTAATACTTTGTGTCAGGCGTTATTCTAATGCATTCTACGTATATTAATTCCATTTCTCTTAACAGCACCCAGTAAGAGAGGTGCCTTTTCTCCATTTACAGAGAAGATTAAATCATTTGCCCAAGGTCACAGGGAACTAATAGCTGCAGAATTTGAACTCGGCTACTTCACGGACTACCTTTCATAAATACACAGCAATTTTTCTTGTTATTTTCTTACTGTAGCACCAGAACTCTTCTAGTAGGTGATTCTTTAGTTACGCTTCACCCATTTTTACCTCGTGCATAATCAAGAATGCTAAATGAGGGATAACATTTCCCAAATTTACTAAGCTGTGATTAGTGATTTCTGATCTATATTTAAGATACTGAGTTAAAATCTGGAAGACCATTACTCCATTTCACGAATGACAAGACTGGGAGTTCCAGTGCTCACACTTGCTTTTTCCATTACACTGTATGTTGTCCCTTAGATAAATCAAACCTAGATGCTTGTTTTGCATTTAAATTATAGCTATAATTTTTTTCTTTTTTTTTAATTGCCCTTATTACCCCTTAACCAGGTGGAAAATGCCCATTTAAATCCTAGTTTCCTGTCAACCAGGCACTTTACACAGTTAATCACTAGCTCCTTTTACATACAAACAAAACTTGTTTTGCTGAAGCTTTGCATTCTCTGGTAGTTTGGAGGGTTTTTTCCCTCACCAGGGTCAGTGTCATATTTGTATCCATCTAGATGCATCATTTGTAATAGATGAAGGTAAGATCAGTTCATTAGAAATAATCAAGATCTCTCCAAACATTCAGAATTATTTTACTTTTTTCTTTCTCTAATTTCAGCTAAAAGATACCTACTTACAGATAGTATTATGAAATTAAAGGAATTTCAACATAAGAAGGTGGCTGTTGCATATAATCTTTCTGGCAACAAAGGTAATAGAATCAATTTTGTTAATTCTTTAATCTGTCATTCAAATTTTCTCTGTCCCTATTCATTCTCTCCTTCCATGAACTGCCTTATAGAAAAAGATTGATAACATTTATTCTTAGTTTCCTAGGCTACCTTTATATTCACCTTTCTTCTCACACTGTACTACTACAAAGTCTACAGCTTTCCCCTTAGTCCTTATATCAGAATCCCAGAGAAATAGTAAAACTAGAGCTGCAATCAGTCCTCTTCTGGGTATGGTTTGAGAACCATAGCAGCAGCAATTGGAGATTGATAGAGATGCAAGTGGAAAGGCCCCAGATGGTTCCTACATACTATGTATTTAAGATCTCTAGATGACTGGATTTCAAGCTTTAATGTAACCCTCAGTGGAAAGTACATTTCATTGCATATCTATATGTAAGTGAAAACCATGTGAAACAAAACAGTGCTATGTGTAATGGTGCATTTTGACATATTCTGTGCTGGAAAAGTCCATAGGATCAAAGATTTCTATAAAAACAGGAGAAATTTATGTGAAATCTGGGATTTACCTTGAAAAGTCCAGTGTGTTTGAGGAATGTCAAGGAAATGAAATTAGTAAAATATTGATAATTGTGGAGTCTGGGTGATCGAGGGGTCATTATATTGTTTTCTCTATTTTTGGATGTGTTTGAAATTTTTATTGTAAAAAGCTAAAAACATAAGAACACCACTAACCTAGGCTCCATTCCCTTTCAGTAGCTGAGAAATCTTGTTGCACTCACTTATTCCCTCTTCTGCTCCTAGCGTACTTAGCAATATTTCAGACTTTTTTGTTTTGTTTTGTTTTGTTTTTTGTTTTTGGTACCCAGGATCGAACTTGGGTTCTTGCGCCTGTGCAGCAGGTGGCAAAACCACTGAGCTTAATCCCTGGCCCTCAGACTCTTTTTATAAACACATATAAGATTATACTCTTTGTCCCTGTTGGCATTCTTAGCTATAGGCCCAGCTCTCCCTCTCACTGCCAAGTGCTCGCAAGCCCCTAAGTAACA
The DNA here is from genome assembly GCF_000247695.1 of Heterocephalus glaber. The sequence continues at coordinate 1,430,041 of NW_004624905.1, forward strand.
CATCCTGCCTCCCTTCCCTCTCAGTCCAGTCCTCCAGAAATCAGTCTTCCTTCGCAGGTCAGCTGATGCCACAGCTGTGTAATACACCCATGGGACACAAAGATATACTTTAGGAATGCGCAGATATATTTATATCTTCAGGTTAGTATATTCAGTCTAGAAATCACTTTAGTCTCTTCTTTTTACCCTAGATGTTTTTGAGTTATGTGAGGTTTGCAGTCAGTAGGCCTTGTCATTGTATAGGTCTTATTTCCATTTGTCATAGTTTTATGTACATGTTCCAAAAGGCAGTGCACATCTGCAATCTCGTGCACATTTTGTCATTTTAAGAAGCCACAGTGGCATTCGGTTGTGTATACTTAGTGTACTCACCCACCCACCAGGCCTCCTAGTTCTTCCTGAATAGACTTCCTTTCTGGAGTTAAATGTTCTTTCTTCCTCACTTAGTCACAGTTCTTCCCTCAACACCCTTCACCCCAATTCTAAAATGAAGATGATTCTCATACCAGGAATGCCCCAATCCTCTGTTGCTCCAACCTGATTCAGCCCTTTCCTTCCTTCACACTTGATCTCTCTACCCCTAAACTTTATCTGTCCTGCCACTCTGACCAATGACAGGTGCTCTAATAGGACACTTCTGTCCTATTAAGTTTGTAGGACAAATTCATTTGTGTGCTGCCTCATCTATAATTATTTTCAGATAGCTCTGTATGAATAATCTTGTCCTACCAAATACATCTTAAGCTCTTTGTGGGCAGGAACCATAATTATCCTTCCTTGTATCAGAGACACATGCTTCTGAGTATGAATCTATGACAAACAGTTACGGGATTTAAAACAATATACTTCTTTTGACATTTTTTGCTTCATAAGGTTTATTAAGAAGGACAAAGAGAGGACTGGGGATTTAGCTCAGTGATTTCGCTCCCTGCTGTGCAAGCACAAGGACCCGAGTTCGATCTCCGGTACCAAAAGGAAAAAAAAAAATAGTCGGTATCTTTGCCTAGCACACCACACTCAGGACTGTCTTAATGCCAGGGTCAACTGGTAGATAAAAATGCTAGTCTAAATTAATATCCATATAACCTATGTAATTAAATTTCCCTATATTGTAGTACTTCAAAAGTAACTAGGAGGGGCCGGGGATTTAGTTCG
>NW_004624905.1:1431295-1595050 GCF_000247695.1 Heterocephalus glaber
AAGATATGAAATCATTCCTTTGTGATCTTTTAGATATTTTTAATAGACTATATCCTATTAGATCTAACAGATAATAGGAATGAAAATTGAGGTTAATAATGTCACTATTTACAAATAGTTACTGTATGATAGGTCCAGTCCTGAGTGCTTTCCTTATATCATCTCATGTAACTCTTAAGGAAGGTTCACAATCCTTACTTTATGTATAAGGAATCAAGTCTCACAGACATGGGTCTCCTCCAGAGCATGCAAGTGACAGAGTCTTGATTTCATCCTAAAACCTTTAACCATTACATGGTTCTGTGAATAAAGCTTTGGAGACCCATTGAATTTATCTTAAACCTAGGGGATCTTCCTTGTAAATCAAGAGCACCATGAGCCTCAGCTTCTGTAGTGCATTGTGCCACTCCTAGCAGCATTCTTTCAGAGCGCTGGTCCTTGGAACAAATCCTATAGGTATTTCTTGGCAGCTTCTGGTACAAAAATAGCCCTGCCTTCTACAAAACAGATGCTTGTTTGTTCCTACCTTGCACCTCATCCTACATTTTGGTAACAATTCAGCCCCTTCCTAATGCCATGAAGCCTTGTTTGTTTGGTGTTTGTCCCCATAGTTGATCAGATAGCCAAAGGAAAGGACAAAGACCATGGAGGGAGCTGTGTGTCCCAGAGCCCCCAAAGTGCCCTGTGCCTGAGCCACATCAGGCTTCCCCTCCTCTCTGAAGTCAGCCACCTAACAATCCTAGTCAGCCTGAGTGATGGCCACCATCCTTTGCTTCCTTCCAGAAACTTATTTTAGAAACTTGGAAGAGAAATTGACCCAGAACAAACTCATCTTGAAGGACGAGCTGAAAACCTTGCTTCATTTGTGTCAGTCCCAGGAGGACATGGAGCTGGCTAAAAATGTCATTCACAGGTGAGGCACTTCTTTAGAGTTTCTTAACCTTTCTCTCTTCTCACTGTCTTCCTTTCCCACAGTTTAGGAGATTCCAGGGCACGGTGCTGGCATCAGCTCGGTTCTGGTGAGAATCTTCTTAGCTCTGTCACATAGTGGATGGCAGTTCCAGGAGCATGTGGAGAGCAAGTGATCTTATCCCATAGGGCAGTAATGGGCGAATCTTTTAGAAGTTTCAGTGATACAAAAGCCTGCTGCTGCATGCATGCCAAAGATTCGCCACTACTGCCATAGAGGAAGCCAGAAAGCTGGGGCAGGGGGCAGCTTTGCTCAAATGTTATAATCTCTTTCTCTAGAGAGCTGCTGAGGGGTCACAAGAGAACCACCTTCGTGCCTTGAAGGGCAGCATTCTCATTTGACCTAAGACCTCCCATTAGGCCCCTCCCTTAAAGCCTCCATGTCTCCTTGCTTGCTGTCACCCTGGAGACCAGGCTTCCAACACAGACTCTTCTTGGGAAATGAACCAAATCCAAACCTTAGCAGAGGGTATGAACTTTTTAAAGCTTGTCAATATAAAATAGCAGAATATTTTCCAAAAGGATCATGTAATTTACAGCCATACTGTGTCAGCAAACCTCCTTTTTTTTGTATTGCAGTTTCACAATATTAAATCATTAGAGTCCCTTTGACTGATTTTCCTCTTCTCTCTTTACTGCCAATAGCCGACAGGTGCTTTTGTGTTGTTTTGGTTTTTTCAGGGGGACAGGTCTCACTATGTAGTTCAAGCTGACCTTGAACTCACGATGTAGCCCAGGCTGGCCTCAAATTCACAGTGATCCTCCTACCTCAGCCTCCTGAGTGCTGGAATTACACATGTGCACCACCACGTCTGGTGACAACAGATGTTTATAAGAATAGCAAAACATGATAAATATTTGGAACAGGGCCAGGGATTTAGCTCAGTGGTTCCACTGCCTGCCTCGCAAGTGCAAGATCCCAAGTTCGATCCCCAGTACCAAAAAAAAAATTGGGAACATCTTTTCCACATATTTCTATTATAAGCATTCAAAGTATGATTCAGGCTGGGGATTTAGCTCAGATTTAGTTTCTTGCTCTGGGTCAGTGCTAGGAAGAAGTTGAAGAACACCTTGGGCAGCTCTGAGGTGATGGGATTTCTTCATTTCCAGCCCTGTACCAAGCGGCAGTGAACAGGGCTATCTCCCCTCAGGTGGAGAACGGTGTCTTCTACATGGTGCCACAGTCACGAGAGGAAGGGAACCCCTGTGCCCAGAAGACATGAAAACACGTTCTGTGTCTAGTTAGGTGGTTTCCAGGATCCCTGGAGGTGGAGGCTACAGAAACCAGAACATCACCTGTGGACAGAGCTGTCAGAGGCAAAGACAAGCTTACAGATAAGCAGTGGAGAGAGGACCGCCTCACAGACAGTCCCATCTCGTGTGTGTAACAAACAGACTTCTGTGACAAAGAACCAGTTAGAGATTTTTATAAATCAAATACCCTCCCTAGTTAAAGTAAAACTCCGGAAGGGGAAGGGGAAGGGGAAGGGGAAGGGTTAGGTTCTCTCGCCTGCCTCACAAGCGGTAGGTCCTGAGTTCGATCCCCAGTACCAAAAAAACAAAAACGAAAACAAAGTATGATTCAGAATTCTTTACTGCTGCTGCTAACACTCCGTCCAGCTGCTGTCCATTCCTCCACTTGTGGACGTTGGGTGGGTGGGAAGCTGGGGGGCATCCATGGCCTACCCTGCTTGTTCCCTGTCTTCCTGGGGCAGGCAGCTTACAGCTGGGAGAGGATAAGGGTCATGAGCTGGAACGAAGCTGCTTAGTGAGATGCAGATGGGGAGCAACTTAATCCCCTCATAATTGTGACCAAATGCTTTCATTTGGTTTATAGGGGATTTTAGATCCTTTTCTTTGATTATTTCTTGTCAAGAGGTAATTATCTCGGTGACTTTGTAGCACATTTTGTTTTGTTTTGAGATGAGGTCTCACTAAGTTACCCATGCTGGCCACAAACTGATGATCCTTTACCTTATCCTCCCAAGTAGTTGGGATTACTTGTATGTCTGGCTTTTCTTTTTTGCCAGTGGTGGTTTTTCTAAGGTTTATTGGCAAGAATTTAATTTTGAATATGAATACTAGTTTGGGAAAACTTTTGTTTTGCTTTCTGCTGTTTTTATTCTACTACAAGTTTCTCATGAGACTATTTACTGAAATGTGTTTATAGATTTTAAAGATATTTTTTAGTATGCCATACATTTTATAAGAACCAACATATATTGTAGATTTGTCCTCTCCCAGGCAACCTTTATCTCATTTAATCCTCATAAAAACTTGTTTTGAGTTCTGTTTTTGTCTCCATTTTACAGATGTAGAAACTGAGGCATTAATTTGCCTACTGTTATACATATTGTAAATAGAGCTGAAATTTGAACCATCATTTTGAAATCAGAGTATAAAAGTTCTTAATCACTATACTCTTGTCTTTTACTAATTTAACTCAAATGTTAAAATGAACCAATGAGTACTCGTATAATTTCTGTGATTGGATTATGACACACATAAAGCAAGTACACATCATCCTTCTGTTTGACAATATAGATGTTTAGAATAGACTGATCATAATGCCACTTCAGGTATGCTCAGTTACTTCAGCGGGGGGAAAAGAAACTATTCTGTTTTGTAAAGTCAGAGCTTTCCCCCTAGTATTTTAAAGCTATTTACATCATGAAAATCTGATTTACATGTAAGCATAAGGTACTTCTTTGGTCACCAAATTGCCCTTGTATTGTCTATAGCAGAATGGGTTGGTAATTCAAAGTAAACCTATGTCAGTGATTTATAGTTCCAACTGGCAGACTGGTACCTGTACAAATCTCAAGCATACATAAAATGCCACTGCCTTGAAATTAGCTTTTTCTCAAGACTTAAAAATTTCAGAAGGACATTTCATTTGTTTATCTAGGTGATCATAGCTCACATATGCCTTACCCTGGACGCTGTGAAGCTGAGATTGCTACAAGTTGTGAAGTGTGTCTGCTGTCCTGTAAGGGCATGAAGCCAGCCTTGAGCACGAAGCATCACCCTCTCCCTCCCACCATACAGTTTGCTTGTTCTCCAGGAGGTGGGGCCCTTTCTCAGGACCTCACTTATACCCTAATACAGGCTTATACTCCCTCCCAGCCATTGCCACTTAGTTTAAAGAATGATTACAACATAAGTTTTTCTTCTCTTGCTTTTATTGCACAGGGCATGTTGGCCTGTAACAAAACCTGTTTGTATATTTGAATGCCTTCTGTATTCCTGCACTGAAGGATTCCTCTAATCCTCTGGTTTTATTCAGATCTCCACTTCTCCCCTACCACATTGGAAGCACCTATTCTTTATTGTGTCCTCTACACTTAGCAGAGTGTATACCATGACCTGAGTCTGTCATTTTTGCTGTGCTGTACCTTTTGGCTCACTGAATCATTTCGTTACCAGGTACCATGCAGAAAATAGAAATATGACTTTGGGGGAATATAAATTTGGACCAATTTTCATGAGGCTGTGTTATGAGATGGATCTTGAGGAATTTGCAGTGGAGCTCATCAAAGACCAGGTGATTGTTTTCTGATTCCTTCTGCAGATGTGATTTCCTTATGCCATGTTTTTGATGGTACTAGAAAAGACATCTTTTCACTGCATTACTCTTGGGTTTGATTTTCAGAGAAGGGCTGCTGAGCTGAATGAATGAACTGTTCTCTGCATTTTTAAAGTTCCTTGGCATTCATTCATGTGAAAAAGAGTCGGCCTGTATATAGAGGTGTGCACTGGTGGAGTACCAATGTGATCATGTCTGTCTGCTGTGGATGTGGATGTGTGCTGACCTGGCACATACACCTTCTCTTTGAGACAATTTCAGAGGAGAATGCTGTATGACAGGATGCCATTTCACGCTTGTTTTCCTAAGCTTCACTTTTGCTCTTTCTTTTTCTATATTTTTATTTCTGATTGAGGTTTTTGTTTCTAAAGTGCTTGTCCATTTTCAAAATGCTTTCACATATTCTGATTTTCTTTTCCTGAAAAGAAATAATTTATTTTTGCAGTTATTTACTTTGTCAATTTTACATGTGTTATTTCATTACCATAATAGCCCTGATGATATGTCCCTATTACTATTTCCACTTTACAGATAGAAAACTAAGACCTAGAGACATATAAATTCATGCATGCTCAGAAATATTTGTTAAATTTTGGGGCTAGAGCTGGCCACCTTGTACATTTTAGTATATTCAGAAACCTTCGTAACAAGCTAGTTGATCTCTCTTTTGTGTAGAGTGTTCTGTATGTGGTAGAATTGTTCGCCCCAGGCTTGTCCCTCCTCAAGGACATCAGTGCATTATTACAAAGATGACCATAATATGTTAATAAGCAGAGGAAAAGTAGTTTTGGAGTAGTACTGATAGTTTGATATATAATTACATTTTAGCACATTATGTATTAAAAACCTGGAAACTAAACTGAGTATCTTTAATGTTAGAATTACTAAAAATTGTCCTTTTTAATCATAGTTTTGTACTAAGATATGGTAAAAGTACTCCCTTAATAGCTTTAACTTCTAACTAATCTGCATTATTTTTTCATTAGCATTTACGAGGTTTCTTTGCAGACCCCACATCATTCAATATTTTGATGGATATGTTATTTATCAAGGAGAAATACGAAAGTAAGTACCACAACCTATGGTTGATGAAATATCTTACTGTCTTTGGTGGTATTGCTATTAGGAAAAAAAGTGGACCGTGCAAAAATGATCCTTAAGTTCCTCATGAGGGACTGAACAACAGAGACCTTACTGTAAGTTTGAACACATTGCATTGCATGGCATGTCTTGAAGTAAAACCTCAGATTTTCTTATGCTAAAATTAGAGTGGGTTTTAATATACTATATTTGTTCTTCCTAAATAACCTGGTCATTTATTTTGATATTTAGTTAACTGCTAAATGACTTTGAGAAATAGCTTTTTATTAGATGGTACTTAACAGGTCAGGGTTTGGGAACCAGCAGTCGAGGAACCCTGGCCTTGCTATAATGCATTTAACATCACTGGCCCTCTCCTCCCTTTGGCAGGTGCATTGGAAATATTGATAGAGATGAAAAACCAGGATGTGAAGTTCGCCCAAGATACCTATGTCCTTGCTTTTGCAATTTGCTACAAGCTGGTAAGACTATTGCCCCCTAACTTTCAGGGGATGTGGGTGGTGGTTAAGAGAGAATTTTTTTTTTTTCTGTCTCTCTTTCTCCAAATAAAATTCAGTTCCTCTCAAGTGTGTTTTCCATCTGGTGCAAATATTTCAATCTTAAATGTATTCATTTTTACGCAGCAGGCAGCGAAACCACTGAGCTTTGAGCTAAATCCTCGGCAAATGTATTCATTTTTAGAAAACTCAAGTTAGCCTTGTCTGACAGTTTTTTCATTGTGAAAGCAACTTAGCATCTTTTACCCTTCTCTGCTGATTGTGTAGATGGTGAGAACAAGAGATAGTGTGTCAGCTTCAAGCTGTGCTCTAGAGTTCCTGCACACTGGAATCCACTAGATCTGTTTCCCTCCCCTCCTAAAATTGCACTATCCTTCTCTGACAGATTCCAGTACTACTTTGGCCTGATCTGTGATATCTATCATGATCACTGAAGCTGGCAGTGACATTACCTCCAGCACATATCCCTTGATTGTGCTCTGTTTGTATCACATACCTGTCCTTTCAACTCTGCCCAATTATTGTACTTGGATTCCATCCTTTCCACTGGAGTAAGAGCTCCTCAAGGGTTCTTTGTATCCCTGTGTCTGACACAGTACCTAGTACCCAGCAAGTCTTTAATAAATGTGTGTAATGTTACAGTGAACTCTTTGTGGACAAAGACCGTGACTTGTAAGTCCTTATGTCGTTAGTATGCCAGGATTATTTCTTTCACATAGAAACTATTGCTTTAATATTTGTCAAGTGAATAAAAGTGAAATGAATGAAGTTCAATATAGTACTATACTCATTCATATCATTTAAATTTTGGACACCTGGATAACTGAAAATGAAGGGACCCCAGCCAGTGTAAAAAGAGAATGAACCATTGAAAAATTTCCCTAAAGAGGGTAGCTGTACCAACTTTCCAAAACAAGAGGAGCAGCTGGGTTACAATGGAACCAAAATGAAACTGGAAATTGAGAAACTTGAAGTCTAGTCTCAATTTAGTATTAACTGGCTTATTTAGTTTTGAACTGATCACTTAGCTTGTTTATAAAATGAGACAGCTGGATTTGGGGTTCAGCAAACTTTTCTGTTAAGGCCATATAGTAAATATTTTAGGCTTAGGGTTCACAGTTTCTACCACATACAATCTCTGTCACATATTCTTTGTTTTTGTTTTTGTAAGTCTTCAAAAATGTAAAGACCATTCTTCATTGTAGGCTGGATTTGGCCCTAGAGGTATAGTTTGCTGACCCCTGGATTGGATCATTCTTTTCAATCACACCACTGTTAGGATTTTGTCAAGTAGAAGGCCAACAAAACACACAACAGTAAAGCATTGGTTATTCAGCATCGTGATTCCCAGTTTTCTGGGCTACCTAGGGATGTCTCCCGAGTATATGCTGAAGTGGGGAGAATTTAATTCTGCTACTTAGCAAGGTTCAGAGGACTTTTCTTCCCTCTGTCCAAGAATAACTTATTTCACTCTGTGGAAATATGTTGGAATACCGAGCTTGTCAGCCAGGACAGATTCCAAGTCCAATCTGGGAACTTCCCCTTCTCATCAAATTGAGACTATTTGAGGAGTGAGTGGTGAGCTGTGTCGTGATAGACACAGATGCGCAGTTGGCACTGCTTGTCCCACTGCAGCGTTCACAGAGGAAGGGACTTTGTTTTACTGTCATTGTCTTGATGGTTTACGCATCATTCACATTCTTGGAGGACTTGTTTTGTTTTAGGTTTCTGTTTTCATGAGATTCTTTCATAATTTAAGTTCAAATTAGTCTTTTACATTCCAGAGCCTGTGTATAGCAACTAGCCTGCCCAAATCCAAAGAGACCTAAGTGTTTGCAGGTAAAAAATGCCCCATGTCAGAAAATTGACAAATAGCTTCAAAAATAAAATTATTTTAGATTGGACTATTGACATACAGGTAACCTGGTCACTAGGAACTAGTGTCTAGAAGGGGCTTAGTCTTTGAAGTGGCTTGAGGTTAGCTCTGGGAAATTCTTACAAAAGAAGTCTAAAATGGCACTGTTAATCATTTTATTGAATTAAAGTTCATGACACTTATTGAACAATCTTGTCTCCTCACAGAACAGCCCAGAATCTTTTAAAATCTGTACTACATTAAGAGAAGACGCCCTAGTCAAAGGAGACATTGTCTCCAGGAGAGCATCCTGTTTTGCTGTGGCGTTAGCTCTGAATCAGGTAAAGCTGTGGGGTGCATGGAAGTGAATTGGGAGCAGGCAGGTGTTTACTACATTTGTTTGTCCTTGCTTTTGAGTGTATCATAAAGGAAAAGTCCCCAGAAAGAGAGCAGTGCCTTTGTTACCATGGCAACGGAATCTCTCCCTATGCCGGCAGATAAATGTTTTTATTTACAGTTGAGGACCTAAAATGTATTTCTACTTAGAATGGGTTGGCCAAGACCCTGTGAAGAATCAGAGAGGGAAGTTGCATTCTTGAGAGAAATTTCTTCGGTAACTAAAGTAAAAATTGCAAATAATCAGTTTTCTATGCAAATTCTCAGAGAGCAGTTTAATACTCTGCAAAGCTGAATTCCTTTCATATGAATGATGGCTCCAGGATCAGCCTATCATTAGAAGGAAGTTTCATAGATAGGCCTAACAATTACTTGAATAAGGCAGGTGAGCCCAGAGAGAAAGGGTAGCTCCCTGAGGCCATGCCTTCATGAAGGACAAAGAGCTGGAGCCCTGAAACAGTCCCTTAAAGGGCTCCTCCTTTTCAGTGACCTCGATTAAGGCCTAAAAAAATATGAAATACTGTACATGTTTACTATACAATGAAAGCGAGTATTATGGTAGAAAAATACTAACCTAGGCACGTTATTTATTTGGCTGGTAAAATGTGGCTGGAGAATACTTCGTTATGACGAAGATTTATCAGAGTGGTCCATTTCCATAACTGCTAGGAAAAGTCATTAAAGGACAAAGACTTCAGAGGATATACACTTAGCAGACATCCACAGGGTTTCGGTTATTTTTCTAACTTCTGAGCTTTCCTCTCAGTCCAGGGGAATTACTTTATCCTCTTAATCTGTCAAGAGCTGAGTGAGATGAATTAGTCTTTTCTAGGGTACATTTTCATTTCCTTTTGTAGCTCTTGTAGTTTTTCCTTTGTGTATGAGTAAGTTACACTGTTTGGAGCACAGATAGATCATCATTATATCATCTTTGTAAATCTCTCATTTTAGTGAGAGTGCAGTTCTTGGTTGTGTTTAATGCTTTTGCCCTGAATTCAACCTTAAGTAATATTAATAGCTCCACCTTTGTTTTTGTTTCTCTTTGTTTGGATTAGTTTCATATTTGCCTGATGCATATGTCTCTTCCTATCCTTTTATTCTCTCTCTTTTTTTATGGTATCCTTTTATTTTCTTTTCAATATCCAGCAAATAGTGATGTTATCCTTTTATTCTAAATCTTTTTAAAAAAATTCTCAGTCTTTTTGAATTATTTTGTTTTAGGTCAGTTGACACATTGTGTCATTTCAGATTTGCTTTATGCTAGTTTTTCTTTTTAGCATAACCCATTTATATTAATATGACATGTAGATGATCTTAAGTCTCATTTTATTTAACATTTTTTATTTTTATAGCTTTTAAAACATGTTATGTGGGTTTTTTATGGTTTTGTACTTTTGCCCTAGTGATTACTTTAAAATTGAAACTTTGTTTAACTTTCAGGTGTGTCCAATCTGTGACTGGTGGGTTGGACATGCCTGTGTTACAATGAAGAGTATTTTTTAAAAAGGGAAGTTTTGTTATTTATGTACATTAACTATATTCTATAGTCTATATTTTATATGTGGCTCAAGACAATTCTTCACAGTGCAGCCAGGTAAGCCAGACCACAGGTTGGGCATGCCTTTTCCTTAGACAGAAAATTAGAAAATTAGCCTTCCTAATTTTCTTCCTTTACTACCTAATTTTAATTGATATGTTATTTTTCATAGTGTTTGTTTTTCCCTTAAATATACTCAACATCCTTAAATGATATTTTTTAACCCACAAGTAATAAAGATGAGGAAATGAGCATACTTTATCTTCTTTTTCCCTTTTCTTTTTTTCGTTAGTATTATCATTTCTTCCTTGTTTAGTTATACTTTTGCACTCTCCTATAACTATATTGCCCATATTCATTTTGATCCTTTTGTGTATAAATAGGCCCATTGTTTACTGCTTGTTGTTTACTGCTGTTTTCTAGTCTTCTCTGTGTTTCCTAGTAAATTCTCCAGGGCAACAATATTCCTTGAGTTCTTGATATTTAAAGTTATTTTGTTTACCTTTTGATTTTGTACTTGAGCAACCATTTTGGAAATCTTGAAACTACAGATGATAAAATTTTGAGATGACACTTCTTTTGTGGAGGTTTTTTTTTAAGGTACTGATCTTTTTCTTCTGGTTTGGAATATTGCTTTGGAGAAATCTGAGGGCAGCCTGATTTTCTTCCCCCCACTTCTGATTGATGAAATTTTATTTTTCTCATTTCTGTCCTCCATATCCATAGGAACACTTTTGTATTGGGTTTCCTTGTCTACCAGTTATTTGCTTATTTTTGTTTTATTGGTTCCTTTCCTGGTTTTTTTTTTTAATTTAATTTCTTTGGAGTTCGTGTACTATTTCTTTTTGGGTTACTCATCATTCAAAAAATGTAAATTCAGGGGCGGGGATTTAGCTCAGTGGTTCTGCTGCCTGCCTCGGTAGTGCAGGGTCCCAAGTTCAGTCCCCAGTACCAAAAAAAAAATGTAAATTCATTATTAAAAAATGTAAATTCCTCTAGACCAGCCATTTATAGGAGATTCATGTCAGAGAGAGGTGCCAGAGCTTTGGTCTACATTAGCAGCTTCTCTCTTTATATACAACTTTATATGATTTGTAGGGTTTTGCCTGTAAGTATGCACAGATTTATTTTTCCCTAGCCAGTGAGAATAGGCACTGAATTGGGTTTTAGTAAACATTTTCTTTCTAGTGCTACCATAGGGACACACTGCTTCCTGCAAATATGGCTCATCTCTGGAAACCCTTGTCTAGTGTCCTCTCTGCCACATAGAGATTCAGAAGTTCCCCTTGCTAGTCCTAAGCCCTGCTCCCATCACTGTAAGCCAGGATTTAGTTTTTGTACCTGCTAAAAACCTCTGAGAACTATTTGTGGGCTTTTCCTCAGACTCACACAGCACCATCCTCCTCTGACTGACTTCCCCTGAACCTACCCAGGCTCCAGCTCCAATGTCTCTGTCAGTACTTCTACCTCTTGAGCTTTGAGGCTTTCCTGTTCCACTGATGGCAAAGATGGGTTTGCCTGTCTGTTTGTCGTTTCCTGTTTTTCTTAAAAACTGACTCCACTAGGATAAGGGGAAATGCCAACTTAATGCTTTCCTCCAAAAATTGGACTTGGACAGGTCGTTAAAACACAGGATAATGTGCCACTGGATGAAGCATTCTATGGAATGTTTATTTTTAATTACTAAAAATTTCTTTGTCAATTTTCTTTTGTCAAGCCTGGGGCCCTGTGAATAGGAATTTCCTGCCTCCTCTAAATGACCTTCACGATAGCACACATGTTCATGTGCTTTGGGGTATGACTTTTTTTGTCTTCTAGAGTGAAGTGGCCAAAGCTGCATCCATATTTTCTCAAATCATGAATCCAGAGACCATAACCTGCACTAATTTAAATGTAAGTAACTTCTTTAGGGTTTAAAGTAAGACTTAAATGTAGTAAAGTGTCTGCAGTTTTTGTCTGGATGCACTGACTTGATCTCCCAAGGTCTTCATTCAATTCAAAAGAAGAGACCTTAAGCTCCTCTATGTGAACATTACAGAATCACTCTTGTGATGGGTGTCAACACAGCCATTGCTTCCAGGAGTTTATGAAGGGGTGGGAAAGGTAGATATGCTTGGATGTAAGACATGGCTAAGTGCTGAAGATAAGAGGCTTAGCTAGGAAGGCTGTACATGGAGAGAGAAGGAGGGCATGGAGTTAGACTCACCAGACTCCTTACTGAGCCTTGAGAGTAACCTACATGCTAATTGCATCCCATCTGTGGTCTCTGACTCCTGTGTCATTGTGATCAGTGAGCTGATACACCTTGGGTGCATTACGTGGTGCCTGACACATGGTAAGCTTTCAGTAGCTGTTAGCTATTTTCATTTTTATTATATTCTAGTCTGTTGTGGCCCCTCAATCCTGCTGACTTACCTGGGCTACAAGTGACCTGTGTCACTTGTTTAGGACTTTGTCTGGATCACCAAGGGGCTGCAGTCATTCTATTAAGATATGCAAAACCGTAGCCCTAACACTAAAAGACAAAGCAAAAATATTCCTCTCATTTATACTGGATTTCCTTCAGTAATAAAGTTCAAAACATCCTGTTGCCACTCCCAGTTTTTGAACTGTGAGTCACCTAACCCTTCCTAGACCAGTGGAAAAAAGAAGATCATGTTATTAAAGACACCAGAGCCCCCACACAGCCAGCCCATTGAGGCCCTTCTTCTGTCCTGAGTGCAGCTGGGCTGAGGGGAGTTGTACAGGTGAAGCCCCTAATTTCTAAGCACGTCCCATCTCCTGAAACAGTCAAGGAGCTGAGATGAGAAAAATAGTTTCACAGGACAGAATTGTGTAGACACTAGTGTGCCATGAACTAGGAGAACAGATCCAGGCAGTGAAACAGAACATTCTAAGGTGAAGGCATGAAGGAAAGACAGGGCTGGCCGCGGAGTAGAGTGTGGGAGAAGGTCATTGTCCAGTCGAGTCCTGGAGGGGTCAGGGCTGTGGAGTAGGAGGGAAGGAGGTGCATGGACCTGCCTTGCTGCAAATTGCTTTGGGTGAGGCCTCTGTTTAAAAGAATGTAATTATTAATTGTAACCACTGCTTACTAGTTCTAAGACCTTCGGTAAGTTTCTTTGCCTCTGAGAACTTGAATTTCCTTTCATTTGAAACAAATGAAAAAAGCAGTCTTTTCATTGTGAGAACTGAAAGAAATAATGTGTGTTAGGTAGTTAGCACAGTGCCTGGCATATAGTTATTATGTGATGAATGTTTGCCAATACTAATGGTATTTGTTTGACGTGAGGTAAGTTAAATAAAAAGGAATGTTCTTTTGTAACAAATCCAATAAATAGGAATTAGTTATAAAACTGCAAACTTCTGAGGAATAATAGTAACGCTTCAAGGTGATGCTTTTCAGTTCTGCCCCTCTTAATATCCTCCAGTGTTAGCCTCATTTCAGTGCCCAGTGACTTTCTGGAGAAAGACTAGATAAAAGTCTTTTCATAAACTTTGGAGAAATGAGGTCAAGAGAGAAATCTTGAGATCAGAATACCTTAGATTGGGCCTTATATTTACTTTTCAGAATGCTTTTGCATGAAGGAAAAATGAGCCTGAGGAACCAAAAATATGGAGACAGTAATAACAGAGAACATGATGAGGGAGAGAAAGGCTTGGGATGGAAGCAGCTACTAGAAAAATACCCATAAAATGACCGTAGTTTGCAAAGGATATGAGCCTGGAAGACGGACACGTTGTGAATCTGTCAGCCCAGATTCACCTGTGTACACTTGGTGAGGGATCTGATGTGAACTGACAAATGTCTAAGAAGGGGAAGAAAGAGGACTCCAAAATGAGTTTCTAAGGCATTCACTTGGCACAGAGGAAGCATCAGAGAAGACAGGGAGTAATAGCATCTGTGTAGCAGTAGAAGAAGGCTGAGTGCCTCACCTGGCATTGTCCCTACAGATCACCCCTGTTTAGGCCTGAGGCCAAGGAGAAACTGCAGGTGCTAGCAGAGGGGCAGCCTGAAAAGTCACAGGCTTAGGTAGGTCTGGGAGGCCAGGGCTCCATGGCAAAGGTTGGGAGTCCAGAAGCTCAGGTCATTGGAGCCATTGATGACTAGGGAGCCTAGCCTTCCAGTAGAAGCCATATGTCCTTTGTTGTCTCTGCTTCCCATGGGATAGGGGCAGCTCTGGTATCCAAGTAGGTCCTTGCTTCTGAGTGAGTGGCCAGAAGATGTGTTGATTTCATGATAGGATGGGAGTAGAATTGCCGGGATCAGCGAGAGAGACTTCCACCAAAGCCAGAGCTACCTAGGTGGTTCATCAGAAAGGGAAGAAATCCTGGAGAGTATGGGGTGAAGTCCAGGATGTGCCTCAATAGTAGCCTTTCCTGTCATTGAAATAAGGTGGTTGTGAGAAATTAAAGAAAGAGATGGCAGATTTTCATTGAGTTTAGCTGCGGTACTGTGCTAGAGGTAGTCTGTATTCTTTAGTTCATTTTATAGAATCCTGTCAGAACAGTATCCCTCTGTGGTCCAGGTGTGTAAACTAAGATTCAAGGGGTAAGTAAATTACCCAATTTCACACAGCTCAGTGAATAACAGCATTGAGATTTTAACCCAGACAACTGACTGTGAAGCCCAGGGTTTCCTTCCTCTACAAAGAGATGAGACCTTCAGAGGTGATAAGGGCAGTCCCCTCTCATCCAGTACTGGGACTAGCTGCTCCTCATGGATATTAATGAGAAGAACACAGGACCAGATATTCGAAAACCTGATCCTTACCAATGCATGTGGTCCACTTGCATGGGTTTAGATTCCTCAGCTCTCTCAGTCTTGGCCTGTCTCTCACAGTTGTTACAAGAATCTAGTAATGGTTTTTCTGTTGGTTTTCAAATGAGAAAATGCTTTGGTAGAAATAAACCATGAGCTTGCTGAGAGTGAAGGTGTCCATTCCAGTAGGAGGAGAAATAGCACAGTAAAGAGCACAGACTTGCCTGCCAGGGTTCATGGGCCCCTGGGCTCTGAACTGGGAGAAAAGTCAGCTCATATGCATGGTGGAATGGGACAGTTCAGGCAAGGACATAAGGAACCTTGAATTGATGTTGAGTATGAATCCTCTTCACGAATGCAGTCACAGAATCATCTACGATTAGGAAACTTAAAGAAACTTTCACTGCTTAAAGAATTCTCACTCGAAAAACTTCCAAGTGTCCTGTCTAAATTTCTCATGTTGCAGTATAAGCCAGTCTCATCATTTGCAGTGCTGATGAAAAAGAGATGGTTGCTATTGTCAAGTTTAATAATCCTTCAGGTTCTGGGTCTCTGTTACTGGAGCAGTTTTTTAAAAATGACATAACAAGCCTTAGCTTCTCCAAGGCCATCATCACTTGGAATTCCTAAAGGGAATTTGTTAACTATTAGGAAATGGAAACCCGACAGGAAGGCTGACAAGTCAATATTAGCAAAAACAAATGACCATTTTTCTCTTTCTCTTATTTACATTAAAAACTAAAACTACCTTATAATAAAATCTTTTGATGCTGCCAGTTGGAATTTGAACTCACCTAATTTCCCCCCTACTGAATTGTCTTTTTATCTAAATTGCTCCCACTGTTGTAGAGGGCCTGGTTTCCTATTTTCTCAGCTAATATTCACTATGTATTACATTAATTCAGCAGGTGATTAAGACACATGCAGTTGACTCTGCCTTTCAGTCTGAATTTAAACTAATCATTCCCAAAAGGACTATAGTGTCTCTTTAGCAATGCTACTCAACAACAAAGAATTAATTTCCACTTCCAAATATGTCTGAAAGTAGCAGATATCAACACAGGGTAACTTTCTACTGATTCTGTTGAATTCTAATCATTTCTCTAGAACTCTGGCATGTATTCAAATGTTTTCCATTTTGGAATTGCATTTTCTTTGCAAGGGAATTGGAGAGTGGTTACTTTTGCTGCTTTTGTCATTTAATTACACAGATGAATATCTTAACATCCCTTTCTCCTACTCAAGGTCATCCTAGAATGTTGTTTCCTAAGCTACACAGGTACAAAAGGAGATGACCTTTTTCTCATACATTTGTGACAGTGCCTCATTCTTATTATATTTGGTTTGATAAGTGTAAACTCCAAAATACAAGAGCATGTACAAATTCGAGGCTTTGTTTTTCTTCCCTGTAGAAAACCAAAGGTGGTCAGTTGTGGTGTAGCCATTCCATGTCATCAGAAATCCGGCCTCTCTATTTCTACTGCTGTCCTAAGCAGGTGATTTCTATCTGTTACATCCCTGATCCACAAGAAGTAGGAAAAATGGGAGAGGACAAAAAACTTCATCTTTTTTAAAGATGCTTTCCCAGGTGTCTTATCCAGCAACTTTTACTTACATGTTATTGGCCAGAACTTCACCCGGTGACCACACCTAATAGCAAAGAAACCTGAGAAACACAATTGAATTTCATACATGACAGTATCAGTTAAATTTCAGGAGTTCTTAGGGCAAAGAAGGAGGGGACAATGGGTATGGGTTTTTTTATATTATGGTGATCCAATATAGCAAACTTAAAAAGACAGTAAAAGAAACAAATACGAATGTCTGCATGCTCAGGGCTGCTGTTCTTTTTGTTGGTCAGAGGTATCCAGTGACTTGTCATTGTTTCCTGAGGCCTCAGAAAATCAGAGGGACAGGAAGTATGGGTTCCCTGAATAGTTTTTCTTGCCAAAATGTCCCATATTCCTTGCTGATTCAGTTTCCCTGGTCTTTTGTTTGAAATCTGTAATATTAAAGCAGTGTGCTATACCGTTTTAGTTTCCCTGACTGTACCCTGGAGTTTGAGACAAGCCCCTAGCTGTAGCACATTCTCTGTGCCTTTCAGCAGTAGCTGCCTCTTGTGCATTGCCCTTCATCAGTGTATTCTAATATACTGAACCTTATCCTTGAAATCTCTACTGAATCTCAGGTAGTTGCTGGAGGCAGGAAGGGAAGTTGGGAAGACTTATGAAAAACATTGAAATCTTCCAGGAGCACATCCATTTCCAGCATAGGGCTCCCGGGTTTATGCTTGTTAATTGCTAGGGGACCCATACTCTCCTCAGCTGCGTGTTAGGAACTGGAGACACAGCATTCAACATGGTAAGCTTGTCCTTGCCCAGGAGAGGACAGACTACTGCCAGCCAAATTGGGATTGGTTTTTATTAACAAGAGTGTTAGGAACTTGCAAGGTTGGAGATTTTAACCTACTTGCAAGCTAAGACATAGTCTGCCCCAGTTTCTTAGGTGCTGGGGGGAGTGAGTGCACTGGACACTGAGGGATGAGGGACAGTTTATCCCAGCAATAGCAGTAGCTGAAGTATGGCATTTTTCTATCAGTTTCCTGATCTTCAGTGCCTGTGGTGTGAAGTAAAGAGGTTTTTATACCTTTTATATAAAGCTTGCATTTTAGGAAAGGAAACCTGAGCTTAGGGAACTCAAATCTCTTACAGTGGGCAGTGAGCATGCCTATTCCTTGCTCCATGCCTTTAAATCTCCAGAACTGTGAGGTAAACTCTTTTTTTTGTAAGTAGCTTGCCTCAGTTATGTTGTTGTGGTGATAAAAATCAGACCAATACACTGCTGAACTATCAGTGTTACTTACTAGTGAAACAGTAGTTACACAACATAGTTCAGTATAGAAAAGGAGACTTCCAGGAGAACTCCCTTTCATAAGGAGCAAGAGCATTGAAATGATTATGCAGTTTGATTTAGTAATTTCACTTTTCCAAATCAAGTCTAAGATTTTTTTAATGTATACACATTGGTCAGTATAATAAAATGTGGTATATTTCCATGATTATAACTTGTTAAAAATTAGGGTTTTTTTTCTCTAAAATTTGTAATATGTTATGAAGAATTATTCATAATAACTGGCAAAAAGGATCAAGTTTTGGGGAAAATTAATATATTTGGAAAATTATAAACTGGTGAACAATAGCTGGTGAATTCTCAATCATTCTCATTTTCTTTAAATCTTTTTCTGTGTTTCAAATTGTACTGGTGAATGTTGGTAATGGGTGGGAGTGTGTTCCTTTTTTCTTGCGTTAACTGTGCCACTCTGTTGGAAGGTGTAGTGGTGTCATTTTAAAAGCATGGTATCACCCCATTTGAAAACTCTTTAATATAGTGTAAATAGGAGGTGTTCATTGAGATTTCAGCCAGCTTCTGCTCTGCCTGCAGTAACCTAGTGCCTGCAGTTTCCTAACAACAACAACTTCAACCATTTGTCAGTCTTAGGAGGTGGTTTTCATCTCGTCTGAATCCGGAGGAGGAAATTAATAATTTTATTTGTTAAATAGCTCCTTTGTGCTGATATTTCATTTTACATTCACAGTAACACAGAGTAATGTGGGCTCTGAGCATATTTTCCCTTTTTTACAAATGAGGAAATTTAAAATCAAAGATTGAGTGCCTTGGCCAGAGTCACATAGCTGGTAATTGCCAGTGTTGAGATTTCACCCCAAATATGTAGACTCCAAGGTTCATGCTGTCTTCATCATTGCTCGTAAGCAAGTTTTGCAGTTGTGGTATTCTGATTAATTCTTGGAAAGCAAGTTTTGGCTGGTTAAGCTTACATTCCAGATACAGTACTTTTTTTTTTTTTTTTGGTACCGGGGATCAAACTCCGGTCCTTGCGCTTGCGCAGCAGGCGATGAAACCACTGAGCTAAATCCCTGGCCCTGTACAGTACTTTTTTGAACTTGTACAAGCGAATGGATTAGGAAATGGAATCAAAGCAGAGTAGGTGCCTAACAGTGCCAGCTAATCTAACCAGGTACATTTGCCAACATTGAAATACTGGCTCAGTCTTGTTTTTGCTTCTTTCTTCTTTTTATTCAGATCATGATCCATATTCAGTCAAATATGTTGGAAACCCTAATAGAGATACTGCAAGGTGCTGCAGAAGGAAATTTATCCAGATTTGTGAAAAGACAGGAGTTCTCTGAGGAAGTGGTGAGTGTGCAAATGTGAAAGGTCTTCTTAAGAGGCTCCACCTGATTATAACATCCCCTTTAAAGAGATTGTCAGATAGGTAACCTCTTTGTTCCCGTTTTAAGACTTTCATGTGAGTGCGGAGATTTTTTTTTTTCCAACAGAGTATATCCTATGAACTTCTGGGAACACTTTTTCCATTTACATTACTCTTTTACCTGCACTATTTTCATGGGCCTAGCCGCCTCTTTCCTTTGGGAAAGGACCTTTTTCCTTCCCCCTAATGCCTCCAGTACCTTTACCCTACTTCTCATTCTCAATTAGGGAGTGACCTAGGAAAAATAGAAGTCATCAGAAGAGAATGGCACCATGCTGTTGGCCTCTAGCTCCTTCCTCTGTCACTGTGGAGATGGTGAGTGCAGCTCGGCAGCCAGCCTCTCCCCACTCCAGCAACATTGTCTTAATATGTGCCAGGCTGAGTATCTTTTCAAATGTTTGAAGGGCATTCATAATTCTTTTTTAGTGAACTCTGTATCTCTTACCCATTTTTCTTTAGAGATATTGGTACGTTTCTCAAAATTTTCAAAAAGAGCTCTTTGGCCGGGCATGGTAGTGCGTGCCTGTAATCCCAACACATGGGAAGCTGAGGCCGGAGGATCGAAACGAGTTCAAGGCCAGCCTGGGCTACATAGTGAGGTCATGGCCAGCCTGAACCACATAGCGAGATCCTGTTTCAAAAAAACAAAAATAAAAACAAAACAAAAACCAAAAAGAGCTCTTTATGTATTAGGGTTAGGTAGCTGTTTGTATGATTAACATTTAAAGTATTTTCTCTAAATTAGTTTACCTTTTGATTTTGTTATGATGTTTTTGCCATATCAAAAAATTTTTTCTAATTTTTTGTAGTCAAATTTATCAGTCTTCTCCTTTATTGACTTGTATTATAACTAAGATAAAAGTTTTTCCACCCCCAGGATATAAAAGAATTCACTAATGTTTATATCTAGTACTTGTGTCATTTCATTTTTAAAATTTAATGTTCATTTGAAATTTATTTTGGAGTTTGTCATAAGAAAAATAAAACTTTATTGTTTTTCATTGGCTATCTACTTATCCTAGCACCACTTTTTAGAAAAGTCTATCTACATTGATTAATGTGAGATGCTGACCTTTGCCCTCAACCACACAGATTTTCATCTTTTCTCACTTCATTCATTCACATGAAGGACTGCTATGCCCCTCTAAAAAGAACTGCTGCCCGTAATGCTATGGACCACTATGTATGGATCATTTTAATATGTTATTAAGTGAGAAAAGGAAGATGAAAATCTGTGTGGTTGCTTTGAGAAGGGTGAATGTAGATATATATTTATGTACACAAAATCATATGCCACATAATGATATTTTGGTCGACAACTGACCATATATATGACAGTGGTCCCATAGATCATATTGCCCAGTGACGTACATCAAAGCATCTTGGTTTGTCTAAGTACACTTTGACGTGTGCACAGTGTTGAAGTGGCCTGATGACACATCTCTGAGATTATATCCCCATCATTAAATGACACATAACTCTCATGTAGATTTAGATTTTTGAAAAACAGTGGATGGAAATACCAGAATTTAATCAAAACAGAATAGAAATGTGACTTCCCTCAGTGTAATTCTTTTGTATCTTTGATTTTGGAACAATGAATTGAACAGTGAAATGAATTGATTTATAGATAAATGAATTGGTTCATACAGTTCAAGTAGCTTTTGAGCTAGTTCCAAAGGTAAGTGTGAGAGACTGCGTGTGCCTTCTTTTTTTTTTTTTTTGGGTACTGGGGATTAAACTCAGGACTTTGTGCCTGCAAGGCAGGCGGCAGAACCACTGAGCTAAATCCCCGGCCTATGTAGATTCTGTTATTGTAAAACTCTACATTGTAGAAATGCTGACTTTAATGTTTATTCCAAGAGTTTTTAAAGATGTTTTATGCATGGAGACAGGGATGTAAGCTATCATAGGTGCGATCAGACCACCAGAGGAGTATTGAAAAGAATTGGTGATTTTCTCAAATACTGTTACAAAATGTTAGTTGTTTCCTCACTGATTTCCTTTTTAAAACTGAGTTAAAGAATATGGTACAATCTCTTTTCTGCATAAATGGTAGCATCATTCTCATGATGCCATTGAATATTTCTGTAGTGATACAACTGATGTTGGGAGCTAGGTCAAAGCTCCCTCTAGCTTGGCATGTTCACTACTTTTGGAATCCATAAGTTGTACATTAAGTCAGTTCACCTTGAATGTGAGAAGTAAACAAGCTGTTCTTCAAGAAGAGCTTAAGCTGCTTATCTGAAGACTCAGCCAGAACCTTTTGTTTGAAAGGGAGATGTGCAGATTGACAAATAGAATTATGATTTATTTAGAAGATGACTGAAGGATTTTTAGGAACCTTGATCCCACTTAAGTTTCATTTAAAAATGTTAAGTTGTATGTTTAATAGCTGAACTAAGTAAAATGTTGATTTTGTTCAGAAAGTCATTTTGCATATCAATTCTGAACTCATTTTTGCATATACTTTCTATTTATGGTCTGGTTAGGCCCTTCCTCCATGCCCCTGGCCTATGCATCCAACAACCTCCTCGAAACATCCACCTAGATGTTTTACAGGTGTCTCAGTCATGTCCAGAACAACTCTTGAGTTTCCCCTTCCAATTTGACCCTTCCTGACTTCCCTGTCTCAATAAATGATGGCACCTATCATCAAGTTGCTAAAGCCCAAATCGGGGACATTAAATCCTTTTAGTTTAAACTTCAAAATACCCCTCACATACATCAGCTACTCCATTGTTTCTTCCCAGTCTAAACTACCATCCTTTCTTTTCTGGGCTACAGTGGGCTCTCTGGAATAATGTGCACATTCCTGTACCCTCTAATTCATTCACTATAAAGCTTTCAAACCTAAATCATATCCCATTATAGACTCTGATGGCTTTTAGGACAAATTCCAAAAAATTGCTATAGGTGGTCTATAAAACCCTATTTAATTTAGCCCCGCCTCCCACTCTAATCATTGCATTGAACAAAGTCAATTCAATTGATATTTGGCCTTCTTTCCCTGGTTTGCTGCACTGTAGAGTAGATGCCATTTGAACTCCCCTTCATAGGATATTGGGTATGGTTTTCAAGTACTAATTCTGAATTTTTTGTGTAGCTTGTGGAATCTTTTAAAGTTATTCATCCTTCTAGTGCCCAGTACCCTGGTTTTCCTTATTTTAAGTGTTTTTTTACTACTATTTATTTTTACACATGTGTAACTTTGCTTAGAGCATAGAAAGGACAACGAAGATATGTTGCATAGGTATGGTGATCTGCTTTTACTTTTTTCCAGCTGGCCAGAGTGAGGGAAAAAGTGAAGGATGTACCCAACCTTGTGGACCGATTTGAGGACATCTATGAGAAACTACATATACATGGCCATGTGACTTCTTACACTCTTGATGCTCTGCTCTGCCATACCCCCAGGGACAAGAATTCTCATACTCCACTACTAAACAGGAGGAGGGTCAGCCAGCGTACCCTCCAGCCCCTTAGCCAGCCCCTATTTGCCGAGTAACACTATTTTTAACTTTCCTCTGGGTCTGAGGGGCCTGCTTCAAATGAACAATTGGCTTCTCTAAGAAATCAGGCCTCTTACTTCAGTGGATGTTGTGCTAACACTTGGTCTCCCTGTATCACAAGTTCACTGAATGATGGCATGCTGAGCAGTGAAGTTTCTTTGTTGTGCTGCTGTGAAGATCTGGATCAAGCAAAGAAAGGTCAGCTCCCTCAAAGGCAGTCTTCCCCTGTGTCACTGTTGAGGAAGGAGTATGATTTGAGTCTTCAGTGCAGCTTGTAGTACCTGAATAGATTCCACTGAGCAATCATCAGGAATGAACTACACCAGAAGTGTGATCTTCCCTGTTTTTCAAGAGAGTAATTGGTTTTAATAATACCCTTGCTGATTTTAGGAGCTCCAAAACCCTGTCCTACCATGTTGGGAAACAGCCAAGGTTTTTCCCACTGCCCTGCCATCATTTAATTCTCTGACCCTACATAGAACACTTGAGCCCTCATTTTTCTATCTGCAAATAATAGTGTCTATGTGTGTTGGCATAATGACTTGAAATCTTCATCCAAGGTTCATTTTATTCAAGTATTCTCAAAAATAAGAGAAATAAAAAGATACCTGAGCAAACTTCTTGAGATTGTGTTTCTTTACCATACAAACAAAACCAGTATTTAGCTTTTAGAACTGATAAGACAAATTTTAATGATCACTGCTTTGGTCATGGGTATGCCATGTGCTTTTCAAAAATAAACACTAATAAAAACCATATGATGCTTAGTTCTCTGTATGGATCATAAATATTTGGTCCTCTGATTCATCTCATTTGTTAATAATTTTATTTCTCTTTGGGTGCCTTATTTAAAAACAACAACAGAAACTTGTGTCATGAGAGCAAGTCAGAGCTTCCTCATATTCAGTATGATTTGAAATACAGCTGATGAATTGTACGTAAATGGTCCCAGTGTGCAGAAAATACACAGCAACATTGCTTCATTGCATCTTTGTTTCTGAAGGCCCAGAGCAGCGTCAAGCTCAGCAGCACATATCAAGAATCCTGTAGACTCTCCAGCGCTACTTCCAGTGCAAAGCCTGTTCATTTTATTGTTATTCTGAAATGAGAATTGTCCACAGAATTAGAAATTTTAGAGCAGGAAGAATTTTCTGAATCTTCAAATTAACTCCGTCTTCCAGGTTGAGAAAATGATGTGTCCAAATTAGTGTAACTCATTTGTGGTAGAGCTGAGATTAAAATCTAGATTCCTAGTCTGTTGTCCTTCCCACTGTATCACATTATATTTTCAGGGGAGAAAGGAGATTCTCTTAAGACAGAGTACTGTTAGGCTCCTATGATTTCATGGTTGGCCATGGACTTGCCTCAGTTGCTCACTTGGGAAGTGAGGCTAGTCATAACCTATCTTACAGGCTTGGTCCAGCTTAGAAATATCAAATGCATTTCTTTAACTTGTGCTCTATAAACCGCTGGACAGTTCCATTTAAAGAAACAAATTTTCTGCCTTCAGTAGAACTTAATGGCTTCTGTGTATTTCTGCTGTTTTGTTTAAAAAACAAAAACACTTGGATTTTTATATCTTCCAAGTCTTAGGTACTAATAGGACATAATTTCCTGTCCCCTGACTGGTCTTGGGTCCTCTCTAACATGCACAGAGAGCATTTAAGTGGTTATAATGCCCTGGGGGAATATGGCTCTGGTATCAAATAACCAGTCAGTTGCAAAAAAAAGAAAAAAAAAGCTAGCAATAAAAAGCAATCTTCCCATTCTCTGCTGCTCTATTGCTGATGGTTGTCTGACCAAAAATTAGGCCATTCTATTTGTTCCCATAAGTTTTTCTACAGAGGTGGCTATATGCACAGTATTCACCTTCAAATAATACATGGCTCTGAAGTCTTAAAATCATTAGAGGAAAAAATGCTCAGTATACGCTGTGATGAGTATTTTATTCCTTAAGATTTAGTAATTTGAAAAACTTGTGTTTCTTAATAAGTAATTTGCCTATCTGCTTCTGTTAATGAGAATATTTGATTGCACAGAGTATCTTATTTCCTCAACTTCCTAGTAGGTGCATGTTTTTATTACTGTAGATATTGATTGCCCTAGAATCCATACATCAGGATGGTGAGTACAGTAGAGTACTGAGAAAGAAAAAAAAAGGTATCTCCTGAATTGGGGGTTGCTGGGACAGCATTCTGGGGACCTATTGCTGTGTCAGAAGCACTTCAAATCTTGCTTAGAATGACACCAGTCATTTCATTTTTATTCCTCGTTAACCTGGGAACTGATGGGTTAGTGGGCAGTCCTCAGTCAAGGTCTTCTGTGGGTGAAGTCATCATCCAATTATGGCTGGGACTCTAGTCAGCTCAAAGGCTTCCTCGCTTAATATTTGTAGCAGTTGATGCCAAGACCTGAGCTGGGACTGACTGAAATATTTACACATAGCTTCCTCACAGCATGGTGGCTGGTTTTAGGAGTGACTGTCCCATGAGGACCAGATAAAAGCTGTTGTCAATTGTATAATCTGGTCTCAGAAATCACATGGCATCACTTCCACTAGAGTCATATGGTCACCCAGATTCAAAGGGAGGGAGGCATCCCATCAGTGATGGGAATGTCAGTGAATTTATGCACATATTTAAACTGTCATTGTTTTTTCTAGCAAGTTTCCTTAAATTTTCTCCTTTGCCATTACTACTGTGCCAATTAAGGCCACCCCCCTCAGGCATCTGTCTTACAGCTCCCCCTGTGCTGCAGCCAGATTAACATTATCACAAGTTTGTCCTTTCCCCTGTTTAATACCACCTGAGGATTCCTCACATCCCTCTGGATAAAGCTCAGACTTAGCATGGCTTAGAAAGCCCTTCATAGGTTGGCCCATGTTTGCATATCCAGCCCCATCCTGTGCTCCTCTACACCCTTCTCCCCCCAGCTAGCTCACTCTTATTTACCTTTCAGGTCACAGTGTACACATCTTTTTATCTGGGATATCTTTCTGGACCCACCAGTGCCCTCAAGTCCCAGCTATGTGAACCACCCACATGCCTCTCTGTACTTCACTTACAAAAGCATTTTCATATGCCTGTCTCTACCTGTTTTCTATTCTTCATTAGGCTTATGTGCCATGTCTATTCTGGCCTCCACAGTTTTCCCTATCTAGCACAGTAGGAAAATGTATGAGAGGATTAAGACTTACTTAACATGCTAACTCATTTATGTATATTCTGTAATAATGATGTTCGTCATGATGCCCATCGATACACTTTTCTCTCCAATCCTCCATTCACTCATTGGTGTGGTCTGAATGCTCTCCATTTTAAATTCATATGTTGCAATCTTAAACTCTAAAATGATATTAGCAAGTGTAGCCTTGGGGGAGTGATTAGGTCACAGGGTGGAGCCTGTGTAAATGGGATTGGTTCCTCCATTAAAGGGACCTGAGGTAACTTGCTTGCCATTCTACCATGTAAGAACACAGCAAAATGGTGCTGTGAACCAGAAGGCAGGCCCTGACCAAATCAAATCTACTGGTGCCTTATTGTTGGACTTCTCAGCCTTCAGAATTATGAACAATAAATTGTTGTTTACAGCCATCCAAGTTAGAGCAATTATAGAAGGACTAAACTACTCAATACCAAACACCATATTTAGACCTGACTCCAAACTTTTGTTCAGCCCATGGTTCACCCTTTTCTCCTCCTGCCTAAAATGCTCTCACTCTTTCTTCATCCTTCTTTTTCTGCCTGTTTATCAAGATCCAACTCGCATCACCTTTTATATGAAGCATTCCAAAGCTATTTAAATCCACATGTATTCTCCATTCATCGAATCTCTACAAACGACAGGGCAAAATGAAAGGCTCTTAAGATGTCACAGGGAAGTGACAGACAAGCTCCTTTTTTTCCAAAGCAGAGTGTTTTTAGTCCGCCATGTTGAGTCCAAGGACTTTTTGGTCTACTCATTTGCCTGTGGCTTCAATGTATGGTACTCATAACAGAGTGATCAAAGTCCTGAAGAGTAGACTTGGTTGTGAAGTACACCAATCCTGGACAATTGTGGACAGTTTCGTTGAGTATGAAAAAGAACAAACTTTTAACCAATTCATACTAAATGTTACTGGGAAATGACAGTTGGGAGGTAAAAGATTCACCTGGGGATTTAGCTCAGTGGTTTCACCGCCTGCTGCGCAAGCGCAAAGACCCAAGTTTGATCGCTCGTACCAAAAAAAAAAAAAAAAAAAAGATTCACCTACTACAGTTGAGGTAGGCAAATTCATAGATTTTTCCATATCTTTGCAAGTGAACTAAAATTTCTTATAGACTCGGATTATATGGAGAACCTGAGAACAAGGATCCAGGAATACTTGATCTTAACTGAATGATATTTTAGTCTTTTGTTTCTTTAAGATAAATGTTTAATCTCTCTGGATATTTTCTTCCTGTCCCATTTCACATCCAACGTGTTAGCTGTGCATAAGTCTTAAATTTTAGCAAGCGTCAGAGTCACCTGGAAAGTTTGTTAAATATAGATTTCTAGGTCCCACCCCGAGACTGCCTGATTCTGTACATCTCAGCTAGGCCCAAGAATTTGTGTTGCTAATAAAGAATTGGATGGTGCTGTTACTAGTTTGAGCAGTGCTCTTTAAGAACAGCTGGTGTGAGAAAGCTGGGACTCCTTGTGTGGATGGGAAGCTGAGGTTTACACCTCTTCTTGTCCTCCCTAGTCTCGGTTGTGAGGAGGGAGAGGAGTGAAAAATTGGCTCTGAGCTAGGATCTGAGGTATCTGCTGCCATGGCAGCGTTGGTGGCAGCAGGCCTTTCATGGAGTCACACTGATGTCCACTGCTGAGGCCTGCAGCTCTGGCATCTGTTCCCATTCATAAGTGCCCTCTCTCTGCTGTTGCCTGGAGCCAACCCCAGGCCCTCCACTGAGTTCTTTGAATTAGGAGTCCCAGGGTACTATGATAAGGACAATGAAAAATAGATCTATGTATTGCTTTCAAAAGCATATACACAAAGCTATGCAAACTAGGGGTGCATGGGTAAAACTGCTCAAGGCTAGACTAGAATAGCCCACAGTTCAAATTTACTTCATAACAGTTATCTACAAGTTTGACTTGAGGAAAGTCAGTAGATAAGCCAGTAGATAAAATCCATTAAAATGTCATAGTGACAAAAGCTATGATCAGAAAAAATTTCATATGCATAAAAACTGTTATGAATCAAATCATTGGAAAATCCATCCCTATGCAAATGACTTCAGAAAAGTAAAAATGAAATGATATTTTGAAAAAGAAAATGGTTTGACTGTATTGCATAGAAAATGAATCAAGAAATTAAATTGGCTTAAATGACATTAACTCAAAAAGTATCTTCCTAACTAAACTGATTGCTTTTGGTGCAATTCTGATTGAAATATATTCTACTCATTAACATGGGAGTCAAAATAAGGGAATTAAAAAATGCCCTCAGTTCTCATGGAGCTTCATTCTGCAAGAGGAACAGATATTAAATGGGTAACTGGGCAGATGACCACATGACTCTAATTGGGATTAGTGCTGAATCCAGGGTATTAGTCATATCAGTGTAGTATATAATAAACTGTATATGCACACAGAATATACACACAATAAGACCACCATTTCTTGTCTTATAGCACCAATTGTCTGTGTTACTCATTTTGATACACAAGATACATTGCCTTGAGTTTTAGAACTTTTTCTTTCTAAATATATCTAGTCTCTCCCAAAGAATATTCCCATTTTTATTGTATGGCCCCCAAATGCCTATGAAGCATAATACTATACATATAATAAGGCCTTGATATTTTTAAGTGAGTGAATTAATTAAGGCAAATTTTAGTTAATAGGTTAATGATATGCTCTAAGTTCTTCATGATTTCTCATAAGCTGGTTGGTGTTTCCCATGTCGCATATATGACAGAGCCATGATATGGGGAGGTGGCATGGTTATGTGCAGGGACGAGTGCATCCGTGTACCTGCCCAGAGCCCTTCTGTCTTGCAGTTCTGAATCCATGGGTCGCCCCAGTATTTCCAAGCACTCAGCTAATGTGAGGAAGAAGTGATGTGGGAGTACTGCGGGGAAATGGGGGTGGGCACAAGGGTTCCAGCCGAAATTTCCAAGCTGCTGATCAAAGAGGAAACCAGCCACCATGCTCCCTGCCCTCTTGTCTGCCTTGGCCAGCTGACCTTCTTCAAAGGCTGTGGCCACCAGGGGCCTTACAAGCAACATTATCCTGGAGATTAAAGATAAGGTGGGAGAAAAAAGGCCCAGAGGGAAACCGGAGAACAACACTTGCCTGTTAATCATGACCTTGTTGCTGAAGCACTCCAAAGCTGGCTACTGTGGGACGGAAGAGAGGATGCCTCATTTAATCAGGCTTTAGGAGGAAAGAGAACTAGGGGGTCTCAGAGCCAGCCTGGCAGGCATCATGGCATCACGGTCTGTAAACTACAGGCTGCCTAGAAATACATTGCCGGATTATAGTGATGCTTTATAAGTCCTTCATCTTCCCTGAGTCCTTTTTCCTGCCCCAAATCAGGCTAGACTGCTCACCCAGAAGAGCCTAGAGTCACCTGTCCCTTAATCCCACAAATTGCCCTCATTCTCAGTGAGATGGTCCTGTTGAATTACAAGTAGACACCACAAAGGAAGGCTTAGTCCTGCATAGTGACTGTCCTACAACTCTATTTGACTTTGGCTCCAGGACTACAAGTCACATTCCTGGCAACTAAACCTCCTGCTAGTGTACCCCACTGGCTGACAAGGGGCACATTTTGTAGCCATAGAGGTTTCAGAGAATTAAAGTGACCTTCAGTTTCATAGCTGGAAATTGTTGAACTGATGCTGGGTTGTGTGAGAAGTATAGTCTGGTTATAGCTGGTGACAAGATGGCCACATGCATATCCAAAGACAACTCTACACAAATAGTATCTGCTGAGAAGACAGGAGAGAATAAAGCAACACAACGTGAGGATTTGAGGCCAAAGGAATTCTCTCTGTATAAACTGTAGAGAGAATAGGAAATGTCATTTCCAATATAGATTACCAGAATCATTTCTTTGATATATTGCCACTCAGGTGATGGAATTGAATAATAACGGGGCTACTTATGCTAGGGTTCATAAAAGAAGAGAAAAAAATTTAGTATATAATAAAACTTTGCATTTTCCAGGCACTGTGTGAAGTACTTTGCATACATACATCACTGAATCTTCAGGAAACTTCATGGGATACAATTACTCCATTTCACAGATGAAGAAATTGAAAAGAGGCTAAGATATTGCCTGGGGGTATAACACGAGGGAGTGGGAGAGAACAGTATTTGAAAACAGGCAGCTTGATGTCAGAGTTTGTGTTTTAAACTCCATGTCTGTATAGCCTGCCCAGTGACTGTGTATTTGCATTAATTCCTGGCTGACTTCACCTTTTGCGTGCACAGTACAGAACACACGTGAGGAACTCAGAATAGACAGCAGAGGGCGCCCAGAATCACTATTTGTAAGGGCTAGTTTTCAAAAGTGTCTTCCGTTTCTGGAATTCAGACAATGGAGGTCACCTTGCAGGCCTGGCAGAAAAGAGAGCTGCAGAGAGACTTGTGAAGAGATGCAGAATATTGTCGCTACTCAGGTCAAGTATTATCCAACGATGAGGGACCTTTTCAGAAAAGAGAAAGCAATGAGGTTGATCCTCTGCAGAAAGCACAGAATAGCAAGAGTGGGTGAGCCTGTGTGGGCACATGAAGCACCCCAGATGTTTCATGAGACAACATCCAACGCAGTTCTTTATGAAAGAAAAAAAATGATGATTTACCTCAGGTAAAAATGAGTTTCCTCCTAAATTAAGAAGACAAGAAAAATCCTCATAATTGTTAGCCTTTATTTACTAAAATGACATTCACTTATGAAATGAAAAAGAATTAAGCTTTGAGTCTGTCTCTACCCTACCAATTAATCAAATGGTGGTCAATGATATCTCTTCCTGCCATTACTAGGAATGCAGTACTAATTCTTGGAACATTCCTCATAGAAGTGAGGGAGATCTGTGTATTCTGGTGTCCTTGTCAATGCCAATTTCTAAGAATAGGTCAAAGATCAAGTTTCCATTAATATGAACCTTTAATATATATGGAGTGTCCAGAGAATAAATTATAATGGGATTGGGATTCTGACAAAAGGTATCACTGACAGAGACCAGAGCAGGGAGGAGGAGCAGGCAGACACCCTTGCTCAAGATGAGTGGCTTACGAGTATTCAATGAATAACTCTTAGGAACCACCAGAGTGGAACAGTTAATTACTCTAACATGGTTTACTGAGTTGGCCTTGGCCACACCAGCTCAGAGACAGAGATACTGAAAAAAAGGATTGGGAAAATCCTACAGTAAATGGTATTTCTTTCATATTTTCTTTGATTTATCTCACTTATAAAGTGAAACCCCCAACATGCTTAATGGCCATCAGGTCAAACTCCTCCAGGATTCTGGAGTAGAGTGGCCAAAATTAAGTCTTTCTTTCCAGAATTAAGCCTGTTGTAAGCAGGCTTTTGTGCCATTTGGGGATTGGAGGTGGAGAGAGGGAACATTTAGGCAATGTTCTACAGCACTGCTCTGCACAGTGAGGAGATGATTTCATCATGCACAGTGCTCCCTTTGCAAGTAAACAATCAGTAGCATGAAGCTCACTTGTGCAGGATCTCTGTGGACAAAGGAAACAGTTGACCAATGAGCCCACTGGGGTGGACAGCATCTCTGGACTCCTCTGTTCCACAGCCTTACCTCCCACCTGGAGTCAAAATACTGAACTCAAAATACTGGCCCACAGATCTAAATCTTATTCATATGGACTATTTAGTTCTGATTCTACAAGTCTTTCTTCTCCAGACACTTAACTTTGCAAGTGTAGCCCTGACTTTTAAGTTATCGGTTATTTAATTCCACTGAAATCCTCTTATGTACAAAACACCTGAATGAATGCAGAGGAGGAGCCAAAGAGAACCAGTGGCAGATTTCCTCCATCCCAAAGGTTCTGAGTTCAACAGGTAATGTGAGACCTGCATCTCTGAGTTGCAGCGTAGGCAAGCAGCTGGGTCAGGGTAGGTTTGGTGTGATTCAGCCTTCTGTTCACATTTTAATAAAGTCATGGCTTATCGTTTTTTTCCTCCTTGGATTCTACTTCCTCTTTTTTCTTTTTCTGTTCAATTTTCTGTCTTCCCCATCACTTTATTCAAGCTTCTCCCTTTGAAAAAAATATATTTTAGGTCCCTTTTTTGGGCTTTTTTGTGACACATTTTGGCTTCCTGTGTTCCCCTCTTCCACTCACTGACTCAGAAGGGAGGCCTCTGCTATAACTTAAGAGAAACTAGAGTTTTGCTTTAGTCCTGTTTCTTCCCCTAGCAAAAAACCCCTCTTATTCCAAGGGAGAAGATCTGAACAGACTCACTTGGGAAAAGCAAGCAACATGCTTAAAACCCATTTTTCTCCCAAGTTGCACAGGGGGTACATCCTATGGAAAGTAGCAAGGCCACTTGGGGCTGCCCACTTGCTCTCCAATATAGATGTAGATATAGGTAGAAATATAGATGTAGATGTAGATATATGTATAGATATCTTGCTTGGCCAGCATTGTGTGCACACTTGGACAGTTGTTGCATCCCTCAGATTGGGGCATGGGCACAAAGAGCTAACTTGATCTCAGTGCAGCCCAAGAGACAATTTTACTTTCTCAGTTTGTTCAATAAAGAATATCTGACAAGGATCTATTTTACCCGGAAAACAGAGAGGACAGATAAAGAACAACAAGGTGTCTTTGTCAGCTCAACATTTCTAGAGTGATGTTCAGACACCGTCTAACACTGAACCCTAGATCCAGGTTGAAAGCCTAAGCCTTAGGCTGCATCTCTGAACCTCTCCTTACAGCTTGGAAGAGGCTTATTACACAAAACTGATAATGTCCCATTACTTTCAGCTTATTGTTGTAAGTCAAGGCAGCCAAACTGCCTTTGGCCATGAAGAATTTTCATTTTCAAGGTAATCTCATTTACCAATTCATTGACAAATAGAAGATGCTCAGTCAAACCTTTGCGCAAGAAATCAAAGACTGCATGCATGTGAGATTTGGGGAAATTGTACAGCTAGTGAAGACAGCAATAGGGGAAGGATAAACCTCAATTATGATTCAGTTGGATAACACTTCTAAGTAAAATCTAACTACTTGGAAAGCACTATTTCATCCCCGGTGTCACAACACCCCAAAGCATATTAAAAAAGTAAAGGATGTTGGTCAACAATGAACTTATCCAGAGTTATTTTGGAAGCTCTGTCATCACCTATCATTGAGACTTAATGATAAGAGTTGCACGGAAGACTCCGAATCACCCCTCTGCAGATAGGCAGGTCTGTCCACGCCCTACCGAGTTCCCCAGTCCCTCGGAATACGCCGAACCAGCCCGCTGCAGACAGGCAGGTCTGTGCACGCCCTACCGAGGTCCCGAGTTGCTCGGAAGACTTGGAATCACCCTGCTGCAGACAGGCAGCCACCTGGTTCCACACTACAAAGACACAGAGGACACCAGACCACCAGACCAAGGTACTGAGTCCCGCTGCTCCCGGCCCAGAGGTAGGGGCTTCTGAGCCGCCGTCCCACTGCTCCTGGCCCAGAGGAAGGGGCTTCCTGGCCACCACCCCTCCCGCTGCTCCCAGCTCACAGGAAAGGGCTTTTAGGTCACCATCCCTACCGCTGCTCCTGGCCCCTGTCCCACCTCTCCCGGCTCAGAGGAGGTAATCCGTGCAGGCGCTAACAGCCCCCTCCCCCAGTCGAAATGAGAAAACACGTAAATAAGTCTCCAAACCAGACTTCCAGATCAACTACAGCAACCCCAAAGGGAAATGAGATGGAACAGTCTGATACTCAACCACCTGGACCCACTGAACTGGCAACCAAAGGGGGTCTGGAAAAAATGAAATCAGAAATAATTTCTCAGATAACAGGAGAAATTGTGCCCCTAGTGCAAGACATGATTAATAAATCTAGAGAGGAGCTCAGGAACATGATGGAATCCCAACATAAGAAACAAATGGAATCCATAAAACAGATGCAAATAGATTTCCAGGACATGAAAAACTCCATTGAAAGTCTACACAGCAGAATAAGCCAATGTGAGGACAGAATTTCAGATATAGAAGATAAGATTGCAATTAGTGACCAGGAAAAGAAAAATTGCTTTAAAATTATAAGGGAACATGAGAGACTTAATGATAATAAAAAATGCCTTCTGTTTTTTCTCACTTAGCCATCATACTTCCCCATACAAAAAAGACATAAAAAGGAAAGATGTTCAAGTAACAAAAAAGAGTGAGCCCACAGCTGGATTCATTTGGTGAGTGAGCCCACAGTTGGTCCAATGGAACCACATCAAGTTGCTAAAGAAATTTTTCCACTGACAATAACAACATCACGACAATGAAGTTCAAACCTTTGTTTCACATTTCCCACTGTTAACGAGCTTTAGTGGCTCAGATTTTGGGAAACATAACGTGCGTGCAAATGTGTGACAGTGATTTCCTGGCAAGCTGTAGTTTAACAAAGAATAGGAAATGAAAACCATCATTATTGCCATACGGTTCCTTTAATACAAGCTTCTATACCTGAGAGAGATCCCTCTGCTACTTCCTTGCTGGCCTGCTTCCCTCCTTTACCCTGATTTGCATCACCTCCAAATGAAAAGGGAGGAATGCATGTCTTAGTGGTAAAAAAGTCTCAGGAGCTTGCTTTCACTACTTTCAAAGGAAAAGGAAGGTGCACCCCCAAGAGTAAATGCCCTCCCATCTTCCCTGGGACACTGACCTGGAACCCCAGAAGCTACCCTAAAGGGGAACAGTTTGCATGCCAATTACTAAAATACCACTGGAGGGAGTTTAAGTAACTCAGCAGCACTTAGGACCAGGACCATGACATACAGATATGCAAGATGTGGCCCAACCATGTGGCAAAAGGGAGGAAAGGGGCTGAGCTCCAAGGCTGCTCCTTCCTGGAGGAAGAAGCTCCAAAGTCCATATGGTACAGTATCTGGCTTCTGTGGCTTCTCCAACATCACCCTTTACTACCCTTTCCTTCCCTGCCTTATTACTGCCACACGAGCCATACTGTGTTTTGAAGCCTCCAGCACACTCTTATCTCAGGCCTTTACCTGCTCTTCTCCCTGGCTTTCCCTGGGAGAGGCCTTCCCAGGCCATTTACCTTAAATCGTACCTCCTCTGCTCTCTATCCCTTAGTCTGCATTTTTAAAAAATAGCACTTACTACATGAATTTTAGATCTATTATTGTTGTCTTTCTAGAAGAGAGCTTGGAAAACTACAACCTGAATGTAAAATCATACTTGCTTCCTGTTTCTGTAAGTAAGGTTGCACTGGGGTGCGTCTCCCTCCTTTGTTTATACATTGCCTTTGGCTACTTCCACACTACAGTGATAGAGTTGTCATTGCAAGAGAGACAGCATGGTCTAAAACAATGAAAATACTTTCTATCTGGCCCTTTACAGAAAGTTTGCCAACCTGTGCTCTAGAGTAGACTGTAAGCCCCACGAGGGCAGAGAATTTGTGTCTCTTGTTCACTCCTCTGTCACCAGCATGCAGAATCTTGCCTGACCAATTTTTATTAAATGATTGGACAAGTGGATGAATAAGTAACCTATCCATATGTATATAGAAAATGCTGTTCTTTGTTCAGCAGATATTTATTGAGCACCAACTTTGGCCAACTTTGACTCTATAGAAAATAGCAAAATGATGAGAGACTAAGAAACTCAAAGGCACGGTGAAGAACGCCATGTCCTGGGTAAGGGCCAGATGCCATGGAGCCGTAAGGAAAGAGTCCTGTCCCAGGCACACTCAGATGGTCTCCTCAGGGATGAGCCCTTCCATGGGAAGGGAGCTGCAGGCAAGGAGAGGATTGAGCCTTGGCCCGGGGTGGCAGCCCGGTTCTTTGGGGAAGGTTGCTTGGTATATGAGAGTTGTTCAAAGGGAGCTTGGGCAGTTTCTTTACGGGGTTTAAATAATCACTCTCCTCATCTTTCTTACACTCTCTCCTTTGATGTGATTTAAATTTTGAAAGAGCCAGGTATGGTGGGCCTAAAATCCCAGTGCTCTGCAAGGCTGAGGCAGGAGGATCACAAGTTCGAGCTCAGCCTGGGCAACTTAGTGAGTTACTAAGATGCTGTCCCAAAATTAAAAAATTGAAAAGCCCAGTGCAAAGCCCTCAGTTCAATCCCCAGTACCACACACACACAAAATTAAAAACCTTGTAAAACTGTAAGCCAAACAAAACTTCACTGTATGCTAATGAATGAGCAAAACAAAAAGTAGCCTCTAAAGACTACAATGGGCTTTTAATCACAATAAAACATTTAAAGCCGCATTTTAAAAAATGTACCAGGCAATGAAGCCTTGACCATTGGTAGTAACTGGAGTGCTCAAGGAGAAAAGAAAGGCAATATTCTGAAACTGCATGAAGGGCTTTAGCTTCCTTGCTTCGATTCCTCTTTCACTTTCCATAGAAGGTGATCTTCACTTCTCAATCCAGAGTTACCAAATTTCACCTCAGAACAGTCATAGCCTCCTTGATGGGAAAAGAAAAAATGTTTTCAAAACTTGATGGATATTGGAACAGACTTGGCAATGTACTCTGAGGTGAACACGAGGTCCAAACGTTGTGCCTGATGCTCTTGTGTAGGCGAAAAGCTCTATTGGAAGTGATGTGGGAGAGGGTAGAGGAGCTTGTGGTATTAGCTTCCCAAGGCTCCAGGCAGGAGAAGGAAAAGAGTATAATAGAATGAAGGTGGCTCTATACTAAAAGAGATCGATGTCCCATGTGTCATTCCTATGAATAGTGTCACTAGATGCATGGATGAAATGGTCAGTAAGTCTGGGCATTTGTCCCTCACACCCACACATCGAGTCTTTGTTCTGTGGTGACTAATGAGAATGCCAGGAGGAGGAATATGTATGAAAAGGTTGTGCTGACATCCACCTGGCATTGTGCTACATAGGCATCCAGTTGAGGGTACGAATTGTTCAGCATTCCTGCCTTTTTCTGCTTTTTGTTTTTGAGGAACTACAGGCTGTGGTTTACATATATATGAAAACACTGTTCACAGGAAAAACATTTCACATTTGCTTATGCAATAACAATCATAAATCATAGCACAATCACATCAGAAAAGAAGATACTTGAGGCTTCTCAGAGAACAAAATGTAGCATTGGTGGGAGTCACAGAGAGTCATCCATGTGATAGCTGTCCTGAAAAAGCCGTATGAAGCACATGCAATGTCACAATTGCAAATAGTGCATTTCTTTTTCTTTTCTTATGTCATCCAACTTTTTAAGCAGCATAATTTCAGATGGACAGCTAAAGCATCTTAGAATATTTCAGAAGTAGAGCAGTACATCAAAGATGCTCAGTAGTTAATGTGCCCCCTTGGCTAAATGTACACTGTGAACCTGAGATCCTTATTGCACGCCTCAGGGGCCGTGCACTGCAGGTAGAGTGGGGTGGTGGAGGGAAGAGGTGTGCTGCAGCTAACCCACAGCTTCAGATCATTTTGGAAGGAGAGCTTTGAACTTTTCAGTAGTATTTTACATCTTTTACCTTACTTGATCCTCCCAACTGCCCTTCTGTCCCTCTCCTCCACTGTCATGGGAGGAGAGATTGTCTAATCTGTTTTTAACATGCTAGCATAGCATAGCATATGTGAATTTGCCAGAGGTCACACAGAGGCTAGTGGAAAAATAAGGCATATGTAAAACCCACATCTCCTGATTCCAGATCTCATGGCTCCATCAGCTGACACTATGCCAAAGTGCTATCTGGCCTCAGCAAACAGGCCAAAAGCAGGGAGGTGGTAATGCGAGATTCCTATATACTCTATGGGCGTCAGTTTGGAACCCTCACTCCTACCTCAGGGTGCATTCACACTTGAGAACCTGTCTGGCCCCTGAAGGCTCATCTCAAGCATGACTCCTGCAAGAAGGCTTTTCTGACCAACTCTATCCACTAAGACCTGACTACCTCCTCAACAACTTTAAACACAGGCTGTCTTTAGCATGTAAAGTCTCATGTGCCTCAGGCCTGGATCTTGCTTTTTTGTGTTCTCAGATCCTACAAGAGTGCCCATTTTATAGTGGGTGTTCATTGCCTGAGAATTGAGTGAAAATGACTCAAAAGGACTTGAACTTTATTCATTAGAGATGTAAATCAAAGGCAAAATGGGCAGGAAAATGATTCTAGGCAGAATCATTTATCCTCTGTAGGCTTGTTTCCTTATCTGTAAAAATGAAGATGACAAGAAAGCAATGTTTGTATGCAGAGTAATTGGCAAGGTGCCTGCTCGTAGTAAGTGCTCAGTAGATGGCGGTTGTTGGTAGCACCAGCCTCCAAGTTGGCCCCTAGTGTCTCATACTTCCTCATATCTACTCCTTTGTGGAGTACCTTACTGCACTGAATAGAGCTGACTGTGTGATCAATAAGGTATCAAAGAAATGCCAGGGAGGGCTGGGGATTTAGCTCAGTGGTGCCATGCCTGCCTTGCAAGCACAAGGTCCCAAGTTCGATCCTTGGTACCAAAGCAAAAAAAAAAAAATAAAGACATCAAAAAACAAAAAAACAGAAATGCCAGGGTGTGGCATCTAAGACAAGGACATAAAAGTTCCTGAGGCTTCTTGCTTGCTATCTTTTGGATCTCTTGATCGTGGGAGCTAGACTCCATGAGAACACTGCAGCAGCCCTATACAGAAGTCCATGCGGTGAAGAACTAGGATTCCTGCCAACACCGAACATCAAGGTACCATTGATGTGTGAGTGTTCCATCTTGGAGACTGACCCTGAAGTTCCAGTCTAGCTCCCATAGGGCTGTAGCCCTGCTCAGCATTTTGTTGGCCACCTCAAGAGAGGCCAAGGGCCAAGTAAGCCACTCCTGAACTTCTGACCTACAAAAACTGTTGGAGATGAATCTTTATTGGTATTTTAAGTTGCTACATTTGAAGATAACTTGATAAATATAGATATGCTGTTGTTGCAAATAGTCATATAGGTATCAATAGAGATACCTATATAGTCATATATGCCTATGACTGCATGCAAATGACTATATGCAAATAGTCATATAGTTACCAATAGAGATACCACATGGACAGTTCTAATTCTTTTATTTTCTTTCATAGAAAATGATAAATTAAGTAGAAATTTTACTTTTGAAAAAATTACAATTGCAAATAAAATGTTTTTCTAAAAGTTTCCCAAATCAAATCAAAGACACATCATCAAGTCAAACACTTCTGACATGAAGAATTATCTTAGGATGTAATATTTTCATATTACTTTGTTTTTAACCATTTGCACCATTCCATATGTAGGTCACATTTTATACATTTTAAAAATAATTTAGTATTTTTTAAAATTTCAACTTCAACTATAAAGCAAAGAAATTTCTGAAGAAAAAGATTAAATCTGCTTCATACACAAGATAGGGTAGCCTAATATAGAACAAAACAGTAATCTTTCCAAACAAGTTTGCTGAGAAGCATCTCCCATATTTAGTGGTAAAAATAAAACAATCTTCTCATTTAGAAATGAGAATCTTCTCATTTAGAAAACTCAAGAAACCATTAGATTAGTAAAATTTATTCTTCCCAATTTTATACTTTCTTGCCTTCATTTACTAATTGTAAATCATGAGAAAAGAGCAAATTTTATTATAGCACAAAAATCTCAGTAACAACAAATTGCAAATATTCAAATTTTTAATAGGCAAAATATTTTCCTTCTTAAAATGTAAACATTCAGTAAATAAACCATGCATAATATTCCAGGAATAGTAACCCCGGTAATTCACTTATGAAAGGGTATGCTTTGTGGTAAGGTTTTTGTTTGTCCTAATATAAAATCTTTCAGCCAAAGAACCAGGCCATTATTATTATTTAAACTTTACTCCTTCATTAGTTTTCTTTGAGTAGAAAATCTTAATTTCTGTAGAATTTTGGCCATAGAACCAGGCCACAGGAATGGTCTGAAATATCTAAAAGTCATTTGGTGAGAGAAAATGTATTCTTAAGATTTGGAGGTAGTCATTCATCACTTTGAGCTTAAAGACATTGCTCAACCAGCTTCCTCCCTGCAGTCTTCAAGTAAAGCCCAAGACCCGGGACCCCAAGAAGGGATTGCTTCTGGCTAGAACATGAACTGGCAGGGCATCCTTGCAGGCATTCTGTATGCAATATGTGAAGCTCTGCAGCCCCCTGAGAATCCATCCATGGTCCTTTCCATGCAGGCTCCAATTTGGGCTGCTCTACCAGGAGATGCATAGCCTTATGCTGGCCAGGAAGTCATGGTGGCCACGCTGGCTCACACCAGCTAAGCTGGAGTGGGCCACTTCCAGTTCTTGATTGATGGAGTAAGAAGGTTGATTTGACCAAATTAGAACTTCTCCTCCCCTAAATGTAAAGAGGTAATGAAGATGGACAACATTTTCAGCAACTTGGGCTCTTCTGATCTTTGCCTGACATGAGGAAGGTAAGAAGGACTGCTTGGTACTGTGTGCTACAACCAAACAAACTTTCAGAGACTCTCAAAGGAAACCCAATCAGATATGCTAATGTAATTTAACTGTGTCAGGCATGTAGGTCATCTCTCCACATAGCAGGACCATTCTGACTGCAATAGCTACTCTTGGAGTCTCCTCTATGTCCTCTGACCCCAGTCACTGGCAAACTTCCTAGATCAATCTCTGATTCGCCTTCCCAAGCTTTTCACATCAGTAAACTTTGATGAAAATGGTAGCATTTTAATAGTAGCCAATATTTGACCAAACATTGAAAGAAACCTTTGTTTTTCTCAGGCTGCACAGTCCTTTGTGATATTCAAAGTTCAGAATATTTGGCACTGAGTTTCCCAATGGTTGTGCTTCTGTAACTCTAAATCTCCAAGTCCCCTCTTTCCCCTGGTGACTCCTGTCATCTCCCTAGGGTCTGAGTGTTCCACTTCTCAACAATTGCTTTCATTCTTACTGCTGTCCCCAATTCTGCAGTCCCTGATCTGCCCCATTCCTGTCAAAACGAGAAGGCTTAGACACAAAACCCCACCCCAACCAATTACAATTCTTTCAGATAACCTTGAATTGTCTAACCCTTAAAAGTGACCACAGAGTTTTAAGGCCCTTGAGATAGTCTATATGTAGGAACTTACATGTTGCCTGGGCAGAAAGACAAAGTTCTTTGTTTTACTCAAAAACACACTTTGATTATGAAAAAATGCATGTCTCAATATGGGACTATGAGCTATGCTCTTTTTTCACCTCATTGAGTGAATTGATGCTTACTTGGGCCATTCTCTCCTTGTGAGAAGCTGACACAGACTGAGCCTCCTCTCTTTGCTCAAAATCTTAGTCATTCCCACCCCTCCCCAGGAGTTTAAATAGCAATAGTCATTAGTTCTACCTCCCTGGATTTGAACTATATACCAACTCAATTCTATTCAATCTATTCTCTTTCTTTCAGTTCTTACCAAAATTCCAGTAACTCTATCCACCCAATCCAGCTGTACTGGAACCAAGAGGAGAGGACATAGTGATCTGAACCACCAGACCATTCTAAAGTGGTGTTGGAGGACAACATAGCATCTGGCCTTCATTTGCGTCTGACACCAAAGCCCCATGACTTGACACCTAGAGCTTGCTTTTATATTCACACAGCTGCCCATACATATGACCTTTTCACGAGTCCCTGTGTGTGGAATCTAATGGCCTACACTTTAAGCACTAAAGAATGCAGTGAGTTGATTTTAGCCCACAGCAAAGAAAGCACTTCGAAGAGTGTGACCTTGGAGTTGTGAAATGGAACTTAAAATCTTAACGACTCACCCCTGCTTCCATGCAGACTATTGCTATTTCAGTACACAGCTTTTTTGTCACTGAGCTCTTAAAAAATTATTCAGTGCCAGCTCCCAGCACAGAGACTCACACATTCAGGGCAGCCAATTAAGGTTTTTGATTTGGTTTTATTAATATTTTATAGTGGGGAAAGATTGCAAGTTTAACTTTTGCACAGAGGACTTCTTCCTCTGTTTTTTGTCAAAGTTGTAAGTTTGTTTTATTACATCAAGTCTGTCAAGGAAGAAAGGCTGCAAATTTAGCCTGAGGCAAAAGGAAAAGGCAAATCAACCTATCACCATTTTTACTCACTGGGTTTTTAGCTATATGATTACTAACCTCCTCAAGGTCTAAGGGTAAAATTCTCTCCTCTTCAGCTTGCTTGCCAATAAAATTGACAGACTAACTCACCTCCAAACTTCATACTTAATCTCTGGTGACAAAAAGATATGTTTTAGCACCAATGCTACTTATGATATTGGCATCCCCAATGTCTGCAAAGTGCATAGAAAAACATTTGTTGATTTTTCTTTTCTTTTTCTTTTTTTTCTCTTCCCAAGACGAATTCTCAAGGAGTGTAGGCAAATTGCTTGCAGTTTCCTACAATTCCATGGTAATTCTGCTATGGAAAAGAAAAAAGGAGAAATAGAAGGTGAAGAAGTCCTAGGAACTTCTCCTTTATCTTAATCATTTGCCTTTTCTCACACTTGGAGTGACAGGAACAGAGAATGAAGATGGAAATGGTATAATCGGTATACATACAAAATCTTACCAGTGGTTAAGACTTTCAGGGGAAATTTAGACCACAGCCTCAGCTTCCCAGTACTCGCTACCCTTTGGAGCAGTTTTGTTATTAAAAATAAAAAATGCAGGGGATGTAATTCAGTGGTACAGTGTTTGCTTAGAAAGCCAGAGACTGTGGATTCAATCCTGA
Source organism: Heterocephalus glaber (assembly GCF_000247695.1). Next base: position 1,473,669 of record NW_004624905.1, read on the forward strand.
GAACTTCAAACAAAACAAAAAATTAAAATAGAAATGCAACAGTTGGAACCTTCAAATAGGATTATTATAAGAAATTACAAGTGTTACTGTCCCTCACAGCTAAGGCTATATAGCAGAATTTGGTTCCTATAGAGAGGTCTGACAATTCTGAGGCCATGACTATTAAAGAAAAGATAAGGAAAAAGGGTACTTTAGAAGGGGTCCTTGCTTGAGAAGATGAAGCCAGCTGGGAACCATTCCCCAGGATTACAGGGGCCTGGAGAGCTATGCATGCCTGAATCACCTTTAGCCTTTTGGTTTTCGAATCTGTCTGGCACCCGTCTCCAGACTAATCCTTCTAATCTAAACAGCTGTCTTGTGGACGTCATCCCGTTCCTTGCCTTCCATGACTGCTCAAGGCCTCTAAAAATGTCATTTACACCCAAGCCTGGCCTTTCTATTGTGCAAGAATCTGTCTGCCTCTGATATTTAATTTCCTACCGTCCTCAACAGGAATCTGTCACTCCAATCAATAGTTTCTGTGCACTTCCTCTTTACCCATGTCTACATCTTGACCTGTGATGGTCTCCATTTTCTTCACCTGGAATAAGTGCCCCTGTCCCAAACTGCCAACTCCGAGATATGATACAAAGAGTGGGATTTGGAATTGAGCAGATCCTGATGAAATTCTAGTTTTACTACATGCTCACTGTGCATTGCTTCGTGAATATCTTATTTTCTCTAGGCCTCAGGTTCCTTATGGATGAACTGAGACTCTTACGTGGATGGGTCTTCTGCATGTCTAATGTCTTATGCATCCTCCCAAGCTCCTAATTGACTAATTTCTATCAAGTAGCCATAGAATGAGTTTACATATGAGAAAAGGGTTTAGGCACAGCACTGGAAGAGCTCTGTTCATTAAGAATATCATCAAGCAATGGACCAGGAGAGGAATACAGAGATCACAAGACCTAAGACAAAGCTTTCAGAGGCCAGCAAGGCACAAAGGTTCATTCTCTGCCAGTAGCACACTGGAATTTCAGCCTCAAGAGAATTGAACCCAATACAAGTTCTTGGAAAAGACTCATCAGTTCACAGATGAGAAATTATAGCATTGCCATGACTCACTGTTAGTTGAAAGAGTTCCTGGACAACATATTTTTGTAAGTCACAAGTGATTTACAAAAGGTATCAATTAAAAGATTGAGTTCTTTGACTCTGGAGGCTCAATTTTTTAAAAAGGCAGATGTATTAGACATGCCTATAATGTCCTTTTTAAAGAAATTACCCCACCAATACACCCTTAATTTGCCAGATTATTTGCAATGTGATGGAACCACTCTTTGGCTACATTTGATTGGTGCAGGAGTGAGCACTTGATACCAGGAAAAACCAAGGCAGATTTTAAAGGACTGGGACTTTCAGCTCCACTCTCTAACTTTAGGGGAGGTGAGAGAGGGTACAAGTATGATTAATCACTAATGGCCAATGGTTTGATCAGTTGTCTACAAAATGAAGCTGCCATAAAAACTCAAAACGATTGAGTTCTGGGAGCTCTTTTGCACTGAACATGTGGGGAAGTTCAGGGGGTGGGTGGAAACCCCCACCCCTTCCCATGTATTTTACTCCGTGCATCTCTTCTTTTGTATCCCTTGTAATGTACTTTATAATAAAATAGAGAATGGAAGTGTTTCTCTGAGTTTTATGAGCTGCCCTACCAAATTAATCAAATCCTGGAGTAGCTCATGGGAATGCTGGTTGATAGCCAGTCAGAAGCACAGGTAAAACCATGTGGGACTTGTGACTGGCATGTGAAGCTAAGGTCAGTCCTGTGAGTCTCAGCCTTCAACCTGGGGGACCCTATGGTATGTCTAGGTAGACACTGTTAGAATCAATTTGAATTAGAGGAGACCCAGCTGGTGTCTGCTGAAAAATTGTTGGCTTGGTGCGTGAGGAGAACCACTTCCACACACACACACACACTCACACATTTGGTCACAGAAGCATTCTGAGTTGTGACACTCATTGTAGCAGGTGAAACAGTTTGGTTTCTCCTATATTCCTAGAGATGCCCCAAGGGAGAGTTGAGCCCATGGCAAGCAAAAATTATGCAGAAACCACAAGTGAGCAAGTTCAGAACCCTCTAATAAGCAGAATCAGCCAAACTGAAGAGAGAGAAGAACTGAGCAGAAGCACAAAGAGAAACCAGGAGCCATGACATAGAGGGCCAGTGGGCTCTGCAGCTCACCAGTTCCTCAGAATACCTCAGACCCTGAGGCTGTCTCACTTCCTACAGTAAAACCCCGTCTCCAGCTAACTTAGAGCAGAATTCCTTAAAAAATGAAAGAACCTAACTGAAACAGTAGGAAAGTGGTGAGCTCTCTTACCAACAAGAAAACTAAAATACTCCATGTGTGCATGCTATTACATAAGTCACAAAGCCAGTGGCATCATGAGAATTACTTCTTTTCAATAAGTCTCAAGGTACAGGGTGACACTACTTGTGTGAGTTCTGGGAAGAGGGGAGACTTCTCACCACTTCACCATCTGAAGAGAAGTAATACAGCCTTTATAAGTTTCAAGAGATCATGACCCAAAGGTGTCGATCTAATCAGAAAAATACATATACTTCACAGACCTTCATAAACTTTCAGGAAGCTCCCATATCCATCCCTAGTGTTGCAATGCCTGCTACCCCTGTCAAGCTGTTACATGGACCCTTTAGGAATCCTTGAAGGAGAGGAAAGCTGCTTATAGCTTAGAAGCAGCTAAAATAGACCCGACGATGATGTTTTCTTCCTTCCTCTTGCCTCTGGTCCCACACCTTCCTCTAGCTTTGGTCCATCTCTTTCTCCCTTTCATCATCATTCCCACTTTCTGTTTAGCTCGCCCTGGGATGGTCTCCCTTTCTACCTAACTGAAACTACTCTTGCTAAAGTCACCGATCTCTGCTGAGTCAACATTTGTCCTTGGTGAACATTTTTACTAACACTGTGGAAAACTGACATCAGGCCTGCTAGTGCTGGGTGACCTGCCTACACTCAGTGTCATGTCCTTTGCATATTATTTCAGGACAACCATTCAGAGAAAGGAGGGGCTGCACTTGTCAAGAAGTCCATCTCCTCTGCAGAGCCGGTTAATCTACCCTAACTTCCCAGATGTTGCTCTCTTCCTAATTCCTACAGCACTTACAGTTGACCCAGTTATTGAAGTCTTAGGTGTGTTGGGGAAATGCAAATATGACCACTCTGATAAGCTTCCTTTCAGGGACCTGTGGTGAAACCTCCACATTCTGTCTTGAAGCTACAATTCAAGAAGAGGCTTCATCCTTCACAGCCGAGTTCTCATTAAATAAGCTTGTAAACTAGACTTATAAAACACCTTTCCTGGATGGGACTTACATTTTTTGTTGGTACAGTTTCATTCTTCTTTTACATATTTCCAAGACTAACAGACCTCTCTGATACTGATGTAAAATTTTAATATGACAATATATTCAATCAAATCTCTCTAGATTTTATATACCCATGATTTGTTTGTCTTTTTAAGCTCCCTCCTACCTCTGAGCTGAGCTAGACTCTGTTGCTTTCAAAGCTTGACTATCAGAGGCCATTCATTCAAAAAACATTCATCACTTCTAGGCATCTTCCTGGGTTTGGAAAATAAAATGGGGAACCAAAGGGGCATTGTCCATCCCTCATGAAGTTCACATTCTAATCTTCTATATGGCCTTATTTTTTGCATTCCTGGAAGAATCTGACACTATCTCCTAACTACAGCACACTTTTCATGGTAGGAAGAGCTCTGAGCCATGGTGTCAGGTGGATCTGAGCAGAATACTAGCTCTGCCACACACCAGCTGTGTGCTAATAGACAAGCCAGTGAGTTCCTCTGAGCCTTGACTGGCATTAGACGGATGAAATAATGCATCTAAAGTCTTAGCAGAGAAGTTTGAACTTCCAGGCACCTAATACATGTCAGAAGGCACAAACTAATTAATACATGTAATATAAAATAGTATCTGTGCTACCTTTCCCCAAAATTTAAGTTTATCAAAGGCTGGGACCATGTCTTACATTTCTTAAGGTCATAGTAGAAGCTCAACAAGCCTGTGTTAATTCAATTGAATAGTTAGATGTGATTCACAACGGGCCCTTATTTTAATTAGCCTTTTATTTTTGTCAGTAGAAACAATCATGGCTGTTTTTTTTCCCAAAGTTGCAGAACTGTATAATCAGTGTGAAGTATGTCTTGCAATAGCTTCATGCTTAATTTTTTATATTGCAAGTCTAAGTCTCCATAAGAGTGCTAGTTTTGACTTTGACTAAATTGTCACAAATTATTTCATTTTTAAAAGCTAAAGAAATTTGAACTCTAGTTGTTTTTATAGTTTTATTTGTATATGACAAAGAATCGTTCTGATTATGTTCATGAAAGGAAGGAGGCATTTACACACAGTTATAAGAGAAGGTTCAAATATTTTCCTCACTAGTTTTGAGTCCAGATGTGTCAATGATCCTAGAATTCTCATTGTTTCAAATAAAATGATGAGGTCATTGTGAAAACATTTGATGTGGGAGTGTGTAGTCATTCTTCTGCATCCTGTATCTTTCTACAGCATAGCACCCTGCAAACCAATGAAAAGCTCACCTTAGCAACATTCTTGTCTGAAACTACCATATAGTTTTCTGTCTCCTAGCTTCCTTGTTGTTGACTGAAAAACTTTACTTATTCAATTTTAATTGTAAAAGAAGCCACAGATTTTAGACTGTTGGCAAATTATTCAATAAAATTAAGTTGACTGTGTGAAAAGAACATTAAAACAAATTTAGCTGGTGATGACTCATGCTGATGATATGGGAGGAGTTTGTAACCTGGGCTTCCCAGACCTCCAGGTGTTTCAGTAGGTCCCTCTAGGAGGCATTTAGAATATAAGCCCTACATCCCTCCTGTAGACAAAGTTTTAGTCAATAAACAAATAACCTATAGATACAATCAATATTAAAAGAAAAAAGTAGTAAGCTGTAAAAGAGAATATGGAGGGCTGCTTCAGTAAGCTGGTCAGGAGCCCCTCTGAATTGGGGCAAGGGAAAGCTGTCTCATGCTTTCTACTCCGTTGAAATGATTTCTGTGTTTTATCAGTGTCCTGCTTACTGATAAACATCTAGAAAGTTACTTTCAAGTACAGAAAGTATCTAACAGAATTTGCTGTGATAGGATTTTTATCTAAATATTTTTCAAAAGTCAGTGATTGACATGAACTGAGAACTGTTTAAATGTAGAAAAACTGAGATTCAGAGACATTAAAAAACTCACTCACATTCCCAAACTCTGCCGTCGGCCTGGTTCCCACCCTGGTGTCTTTCCCTGAAAGCCAGTGATGTTACTGTTCCCTGGGGAAGAAAAGGGCGCTGAGAGGGGGAAGAAAATTTTAGTGGAGAGAATAATGTCAGAAAGGGAGGCAGGAAGGGACACAGACTACAAGGAAGAGAGGGATTCAATGATCCAGCTGAGGAGAGGGGAGTCAGGGGGTATCGAGGAACTGTGTGGAGCCCCTGGTAGACAGGAGATTCTAGACTCCACATTTTTTCAAAGGATAATTGGTTGCCAAAATAAAATTTAAGGGAGAATCCAGAAAGTATTCACACTGGAAAATCTTGAATGTGTCCTGGAAGTTGACTCAGGACATCAATGTGACTCAGATGGGAATAAAATAGGGTGATGCAAGCTTCAGGAGGGGAACAATTTCTCAATGTTATTTGGTTGTAAGCATGCAGTGATGAAAGTTATGGAAACGATATTATGTTGCCCTCAGGCAAAATTATGGAGGAGGCCAAGTTTTACATGGGTCCCTGTCTCATCTTTTCCCACCTTGAATGGTTCCTCCCGCCTGTCTAGCACCCCAGATAACCTGAGTCACAGTGGCATCTCCAGACTTTGTAGTGCAGGGGCAGAGGGACAGCAATTAAGCCAGAAGGAAAGTCTAGGGGCCTAATCTTGAAGTTGCAGCTATAGAGCAACAAATCAATTTTTTCTTAGCGTATGTTATAAAGCAAAGCAAGCAGCAAAGTTTCCAAAAGATGCTTTTATTCATGTTCTAAATATAATTATGAGAAAGTTAACTCTTCAATTCTTCTCTATTTTATGCAGGGTGGCCTGGGGTAATGGAGGAAGAAAAATGCCCCAGAGGGCTTAGTTTGTCCTGGGGCTGCTTCTGTGACTACCCCCGCCCCTTCTCACCAGAACAGGCTTTCAGGATGGGTTAGGAGGAGCTCAGATCAGAGTCCCACTTGTCACAGGCATTGGGTTCCCAGCATTTTGTAAGGGAACAAACCCAGACCGAAGACTCAGTCTCTTGGGGTCCATGTTGGTCATGCTGTTTGGAGTATTCTGGAAGAGAAATTGCCCTTTCTGGCTCCCATATTTTTTTGACCTTTCTGCCTGCTCTCGGGGCCAGGCCAGTTGAGGGCCCAGGCACATAGCTGATCATTTTAACTTGTGGGGAGTCACATTGTCTTTAGTCAAATAAAAAAAATAATGGATAGATTTGTAAGTAAAGATATAAAAATGAAGTATCTTCATTGCAAGCAAAATGTGCATTTTAAATATAAGTGGCTCTTATCATGCTAAGGTCATACAGGAGGGCAGAGCATAGAAGCTTTGAAGTGTCCTTTCAGGCTGGAAATGAGGCGTGCTGCAAGGACTTTATAAGAGCATGTCTAAAGGGAAATTTTAGTGCTCGCTTTGGCAGCACATATACTAAAAAAAAAAAATTTCAGCCCACTTCTTGATGTGCAGGTCAATTCATTCCCCACTCCCTTTGCCAAGGAGAGCTATATTCGTCAGGGTCCCATTACGAGAAATAGAAATACTTATTTTAATAAAAGTGATGTTGAATCCAGGGAATTGGATGGTTAGAAAATTTTAGAGGGGGGAGAGGATTTTAGGCCAGGCCTATAGAAGTGACTTTCAGAACAGAACCACTGAATGGGGTCCCAGGGGAGCTGCTACTTTGGCCACCATCCAGAGGTGGGAAATCAAGAGACCCCCACAAGAACCCTAAAATTGTGGATGCCAAGGACCATAATAGCTGTGACCTAAAGACAGGGGAATCTCTGACCTCACCAGTACAGTTATCTCTCAATGTCTATGGAGATAATATTGGAGCCTTGCTCACAGATGCAGAAAAATACTATCTGTGTCTCCTGGGCTTTGCTTGTGGTGGGAAGACTCCCTCTCCCCACTCCAGCTCATTATACTCTTGTTCAGGTGCTTTCAAGTAGCAGAACCTGATTTGCATCTGGACTATGATCTACAAAGAAACTGAAAATAATTATTTTCAAATTTGCAGGAAAGTGCACAAGAAAAGGGGTCAGAATTGATGTTAAGGACCTTTCACTACATCTGTAATAGAAGAGAGGACTGGCAGGGAGATATAGGGTGGATCTTCCTTTTTCCAGGTAAAAAGACAAGGGCATCAGTCATACTAACCAGAAGGCTAGATGTGTGTCCCTGCAGCTGGGGGTGTCAGAGTGGGGGGAATTCTGGCCCCTGCCTGGGGAATCCACAAACGAAAGATGAGATGCTCTGACTGTGGACAAGAAGCAAGTTTGGTGCTGCCCTGTGACTGGCCTATTCTCAGATTCAGAAGGAAGAAATATGAAGGCAGTATGAGGCTCTCCAATGGGCATGATGGCCACACTTGAAAGAGAGCCAAGTGGAACAGTGTCTGTCCTTGTGGGTTGTCTGCAGGGGAGAAGCACCTTCAGTGATAAGGCACTAGAGGCCAGCCCACAGAGTTCTCAGGGGCAGAGGAAAGTCATTCCATGGGGCAGGAGGAGGGCACAGCATTTACTAACCTTCCCCTCAAGAAAGGGAAGCAGATTTGCTGTCTACCAGACCTACAGAGTGTGCCAAAGGCTCATGTCAGCTTCAGGTGGTATAAATGGCCCTGCTTCCTTAATCTCTCTTTCCCACACAGACATTCCTCATTTAACAACTGAATTCCATTCCGGTGACTAGGTCTTTAAATGAATCGGTCGCTAAATGAGAAATTGCATGTAGTATGTACATCACAATATTCAGAACAAAGAAATGGTCAAAGGAAACTCCAACTTAATGACTTTGCTCTTATTTACCTAGCTCTTACATGCAATCTGTAATGTATAATGGAACATAAAAATGCAGTACTGTACTGTATAGTACAATCTTAAAAAATTACAGTACTGCATAAGCAAGGTATACTGTACAAAAAAGGCACTGAAGCTCTATATACAAGATGTACAGAATTGTACAAAAAATACAGGTCATAAGTCTGTGCGGTGGTCATAAATCCCAATAGCACAATTCAGTCATAATTCTGAACAGTTTTTAAACAGGCCTGTCATTAAACGAGGAATATTTATACTTTGTGGGTTATAAACTGTAGGTACAAGAGGATAAAGAAAGTGCAAGGTGATGAAAGTGAGTACTGTGACAATTTTTATCCCCCCTCAAATTTATATGTTGAACCCTCAACCCCTATATTTGGAAATGTCACATTCATTGGAATAATTAAGGTTAAGTGAGATCATAAGGCCTGATTCAATAGGATTAGTATCCTCCTAGGGGGAGACATCAGAGAGCTTGTTGTCTCTCCGCTGTGTGTTGATACAGTGAGGGGACAGCTCTTCATAAACCAGGATGGGATCCCCCATCTGGAGCCCACTTGCTGGCATCTTGGTCCAGCCCTTCCAGTTTACAGAATTGTGAGAAATAAATTTCTGCTGCTCAAGACCCCCAGGCCATGAGATTTTGTAATTCCACCTCTAGCAGACTGCAAGAATAAGACAAGGCCTTTTCTTTTCTGCGACTACAACTTGCAAGCTAGAGGGAGGGAAGAGTTTCAAACTTCAATGAAGTTTAGGGTTTCAATAATTATATAAAGTTGAATATTTTACTTTCTGATTTGAGACCATAAGTTGTTGCTTCTTATTCCCAGAGAATGGCCAGAAATGTCATGTCATCGTGTAAGACTTCTCCCAGCAACTGAAAGACTGGCCTGAAGAGGGAATTCCAATGGACTGTAGGGGCAGAAAGTACAGTTGCTTGAGGATTACATCCTAAGAACCAGTTTATCCAATATTCTAATTATAAATTAGCTTCTCAAATCAACATTATGTTTCATACTCAAGATACTCCCATATCCTAAGGAAATAGGTGATCATAGGCCTCCTAGAAATGACCATACTTGCCTAAGTGTTCCAGCCAGAACCAGATCAGCCCACTCTGAAGACATGGAGGAACAGGGAGAGCCAATTGGCCAGCTGCCCTTCTGGAGATGCCATGATCAGATTCCTTCTCACTTCTAGATGGACCAATGATCTACTCAGACATTGGGGAATTCAAGTTTGTGGGCACTCAAGGACTTCTTGCAGATGAGAGCATGAAAGCTGGAGTTGTTGAATGAATCACAGCTTCATTTCCTCTTTTCATGGCTATTTTCTTGTTTGAAGTGTTTGCCAAGTGAAGAGTCCTACAGCTTCTTACTTTAGTATGGTAAGGCCTGTTTGATCAGTGGTGGGTAGACAGGTATGCAGCACAGAGCCCAGTTCTAACTTGTGTGGCAACAGTAATTGTATAAATAGTCTGACAAAGATATATCATTTCATTCTAATCACTTGAAGCCAGGCAAACAGAATCTGTCTCTTCGTCACTTCTACTCTGGTTTCTTCAGCTACTCTGGCTCCTTTCCCAGGAGATAATTTTCACTACTAAAATAGCATAGCTCTAGGGCAGGCCACATGATGTTGAAGTGAGGTTAGGGCAGATGGCAAACACTGACCTTCTACCAACACGAAACCAGAATAGGTTAAAGCCCTCATTGTGGGAAGAAGGTCAGTCTAGTAGTTAAAAGAGGCCCCAGACTTTGGTGAAAAAAGTTGACCCCAATAAAGGCAGATTCTTTTTACCACTTACCTTTTAATTTTTTAATTGAATGAACAAAGTGAAACTATTCTTTTAGATTTAAAAGTTAGCATTTAAAATGCTCATTCAATATTAGATTCTGAAGACATGGACTAACATTATCAAAACTTTGCTTGCCACTAAAGGATATCAGTATATACTTTAAATCTATCTGTAGGTTAAGTTGCTTAGTTGCTAAGCAAGAGTAAATGACACCAGGGTCAGTGTAATGTGTTTCAACTCTGTCTTCCATGTGATGCTAGTCTTTCCAGAAATGAATAAATGCATAATAAAACAAGGTGGGTTCACAGGTTCAAAGGTCAATCAACAAAAGTAAAGATACTTCGAAAAGGTGAAATAAAAATTCTCTAAAAAAAAAAAATTCTCTAACAGATTAACTTGCATACCATAAAGTTTGTCCATTCATTATGGGTTTACAGGTTCAAAGGTCAATCAATAAAGGTAAAGATACTTAGCAAAGGTAAAATAAAAATTCTCTAACAGATTAACTTACATACCATAAAGTTTGTCCATTCAATTCCATTATTTTTAGCCAATTGGCAAAAAAACCCACCCCAAAACAGAAAACCTCTGCCCTTCTGCAATAAATTTCCACTCCACCTCCAGGCCCAGGCAACCACTAATCTAAATTCTGTCTACAGATTTCATATAAGTGGAATAAAATATACAGTCTACTTTCATACAACTGCTTTCATATAACTGCTTCTTTCAGTTAGCATAATGCCAGCTACTACAAAAAATGCTGCAGTGAACATTGCATACAAGTCTTTGTGTGGTCGCTTGATTTTATTTCTTCTAGGTATATACTTCAGAATAAAATTCCTGGCTTATACATGTTTGTATTTAACTTTTTATGACACTATCAGACCATTCCCAAAGTGGCTGTACCATTTTATATCCCATCAGCCATGTATGATGGTTCCCATTTCCTTGTGTCCTCTACAGTACTTGTCTGTCTTTTTTTGTGTTAGCCATGTTAGCAGTATGAAAAGGCAACTTACAGTGGCCCCTTGACTTATGAACTTGATTTGTTCAAGAGGGCTGGTCGTGACTCAAGTTGGTTGTAAGTCAAGACTATTTTTCCCATAAGAAATAATGGAAATACTCATAATGCTTTCCAAACCTCCCAAAGCACCCCTTAACTAACTTTTCATAATAAAAAAGGGTTGTATAATTATCAGAAAGACCAGTAATTTTTTGGTGTATTCACCAAAATGTTATAAAATGTGCCTAGTTTACCAGAAAAAACAATTTCATACTGTACTTACCATTCAGGTTGGCATCTTTGGCTTGCAGGAAGGGAGGATGAAGTGGAAGGTGATTATTGTTTGTAAGGAGAGACCCCTTCCATAAGAACATTAGGAATCTGGCTCTCTGGTGTCCTTTCTCCCCTTGGAAGGGTCTGTAGCATAGTAGGTCCTGTTTCTGGATCAATAGATCTTAACTTTTTCAAAACTAAAAACTAGCCTAAGGTTGTCTGTTTCTGTCTTGTCTTTAACACTGTTCTGTAGTATGACATGACATTGTCATTAAGCAAATGAGTGCAATGATTGGCTTTTTCTCTGTCTGGGTGGGTCTTCTCTACAAATGTTTGGAGCTCTGTCCATTTTTCCAGGATTTACTTTATTTCAGAAGAACTTTGCTGCATTGATTGTTGATATTCCCCCACCTCTTAAGAAAGCTTCTTAGCTTCCATTCTTTGTTGCTCAGCCAGAAGTTGCTGAAGTTTCTCTGTAGATGATTCCTCAGAGTGTTTGTCCACCAGTTCCTCAACATTACCACTGTCTACCTACAAGCCTATAGACTGATATAGTGACAGTGTCATCCACCACAGGGTCAACTGAAGGCTCAGGCTCCTCTACACAGCCTTCAAAGTCTCTCTCCTGTATAAATTTAGGCCACACTTTCTTCCAGGAAGAGCTCAGTGTCCTTAGAGAGACGTTGGCTCAGGATTTCTCAATTAACTCTACACAAGAAAGGATGTTGTAATGTTCTTCCAGAACACTTTAAGGGTTAAATCTGTATCTGAGACCATCTGGAAGCCCTTCAGGAAGAGTTCCTTGGTGGATAGTTTCTTAAAGTTACTTTAGATTTCCACATGACCCCCTAGCCTATTCTTCATGATATTGTTTTCTGAACACTCCAGGGGTCTCAAGTGATAAACCAAAAGGGGCTTTATCTTGAGGCCACCACTCGCATTGGGACATAGCAATATAGTTAGCCTATCCTTCATAGGCTTGTGGCCTGGCATTTTCTTCTCTTCCTGGGTAATGTATGTTCTCCTGGGCATTTTCTTCCAGGAAAGGTCAATTTCATCACGGTTGAAAACTGGATGAGATCAAAAGCCATTTCTCGGTATCATCATTTCAAAATGGTGTGTGTAATTGTCAGCAGCCCTTTTATCAGCACTGGCTGCTTCAGCAGGCCTAGTTATGCTCTGAATCCCATTTCTCACTTTAAAATTGTGAAACCACCCCTTACTGGCATGAAATGTTTCATCATTATCACCTGTTGATGAATTATCCTTTACAAGGTCTGAATTTATAGCCCTAGTTTTTTCACAAATTATAAACTCAGGCTATAACTTGCCATCTGCCTTTCCTTTATACACACTCATAATAGCCTTTCTAGCTCATGTATCACTATTGACCATGGCTTACTAATTTGGGCGCCACCTTTAGCAGTACCAGCTTCCTCATACAAATCTTTTCTCTGTGAGATTGTTAAGATGGCGGCAGATCAGTCATATGGACGCCACTCTCATATTTCCCCACAGCTTTGTTCTTCTTTTCAATTGTGATTACTCTCTTTACCTTTCCTTCCTTTCTTAGCTTCTTTTCTAGATTTTTGGGGGGCCAATAATCATTGCAATTATAGAAAGCACTTACTGAAATCATGTTCACAAACACATGCATCTGGACTCAGGCTGATGCTTATGCTTATGTACATTTACATACACTTTTCTGGAATTGTGAGCCACACAAGCAGCCAGCATTCAGGTCATAACTCAAGACAGGTCAAAAGTTAAAATTCTAGTCATAATCCAAGTTGTTCGTAACTTGGGAAGCAGGTTGTAACTTGAGGGTCCACTATATTATGGATTTTAATTTGTAGTTTACTAGTGAGTAAAGACATTAGGGATCTTTTCAAATGCTTATTAAACATTTCTATGTCTTCTTTGGTGAAATATTTACTTAAATCTGTTGCCCAGTTTTTGGTTGGGTTGTTTGTCTTATCATGAAGTTATAAGAGTTCTTTATTATATTCTGGATACAAGTACATTACTAGATACATGATTTGCAAATATCTTCTCCCAATGTATGACTGGTCTTTTCAATTTCTTAGTGGAATCTCTTTAAGTGAAATATTTTTGATAAAGTCCAATTTATCAATATTTTAAATTTTATGGATTATGCTATTTGTGCAAATGGTTTTTTATGGTTTTACCATAAAATGGTTCATGGAAACACATAGTCTGTTCTGCTCCTTTTGCTTTATTCCTGAGGCTGCTCTTCAGTATCCTGCTGAAGAAAAATAGTGATAAGGAAGAGTTTCATGCGGCACAATCTAATAGATTGTCTGAGAATGGAAAAAAAAAGAGTTCACTTTGAATAGTGGGGGACTAAAACACAACATGAAATTTATTATAAGAGAAAAGTTGCAATAAACCTAATATTAAATTAATATTAACAATAGAATGGGAAAGCAGGAAGGGAAGAATTGATTAACATTTAGCATTATTGATACTTTTTGGGATTTAAAAAAAAAGCAGAGGGCCAGGGTTGTAGCTCAGTGGCACCATGCCTGCCTGCCAAGCACAAGATCGGAGTTTGATCCCCAGTGCCAGGAAAAAAGAAAAATTTTTAAAAAGCAGAGGCCAAGAAGGTAGCGAGGATGTGTGAGGTTTTCTTCCCTTTATTCTTTCATCTTCTTTTTCTGGTGGCATAGGATGGGAATGGTCAGTAGAATCCAAAAGAGGAGGAAAAATAGCACTTAGTATAATATAAAGGAAATATTGACAGGTGTTAGTCTTATTATAATTAAATACCTGAGGGTGGGTAACATTATAGAGAAAAGAGGTTTACTTTGGCTCATGATTCTGGAAGTACAAGGTTGAAGGGCCTCATCTAGTCATGGCCTCCTTTCATCCAGAGTCCCAAGGCAGCACAGGCTACTGCTGGTAAAAGAAGGGAGAATGTGTGTATGTGTTTCTCTCTCTCTTTGCTTATAAAGCCACCAGGATTCATTCATTGGGCTCTACTCCAGTGAATTTATCTAATCCTCATGATTTCCCGAAGGCTCCATCTCTAATCAGCAGAGTCAGAGTGAGTTTTCATCCTCTTAACACCTCTTGGTGGGGATTAAATTTCAACACATGCAGCCCTGGGAGACACTCAAACCCGGTCCAGTTAGCAACAGAGTGGGAAAGTTGAAGTCAGAAGAACCCAGGCTGCCCAAGTTGCCTACATGACTTGGGGGTGGAGAACAGGACCTCAGTCTTCCAAACGGTGACTGACTTAGTAGGAGACCTGGTCATGTCCTGTGGAGAGTCTGCCCTCAGGATTTCATACATGCAGTTTTAAGTACTGGCATATGTCTTAAATTAGGAGTTCTTTATTCCTGTTTTCTTACCTCATTCCTCTTAAGGAAATTTTTTTGGGCAACCCTCCATCTCATTAGCCACCTTAGAATTCCTTTCAAATCTCTTCTGGCAAGTAGAGTCTCATTTTTATGAAATTTTTCTTGCAGTGAAATTATAAACAAGAAATAGCCTCAGAGGTTATCTCTGGCAACACCTTCATCGGACTGATAAAATTCTCCCTGCCTGCCTTTCCCCTTTTAATGACAATGCTCAGATCTCAGCTAAACTCTCCCTCTTCCATTTGTTCTCTGGTATCATTTATCTTTCACTTAGAGTCGGAGATCTACCACACCTCTAATAATTTAAGAAAAAAATAAAAAGCAATAAGGTCCCTTCCTCCCAGAGAGTTTTGCCTATACTCCACTCCCCACATCGGATTGCTGACAATGGTTCTTGCACTTAGCATCTGGCTAGGTTTCAAGTGGGAAGGTAGAATTTTGCCAGGATGGATTTCATCTCTAGTTTCCGAGGACCCGAAGGTGGCATGCTCTTACTCCACCTAGCAGTGTTCTGAGCCGGAACCTTTCTAGATCTCGGAGGTATATCTACTGGGCTCTTGCTGCGCCCTTACCCCTTCTCTCCTTCTCCCCTTCTTCGATGTCATGACCCCCTTTCCCTTTGAGAGCAGTGTATCTCCCTACTTCCCATTATCTATCTTGTATTTTGCTCTTGATTTTTCCTCTGGGTTTCTCACATTAGAGAGATGTGTAAGCTTGTGTGTCTGACCAAACACAAAAACAAAAGCAAAGGAAGGGGGACAAGGGATGGGACCCTGGGAGGGGAGTGGAGGGAAAGGGATGAATACAGGAATTAAAGTGTATTATGTGCATGTACTAACTTCCCACAGGGAATGTAAACATTACTTACTTCACAATGCACTAAAAAAATAAAATAATAAAAATACATGCTTCAATACTTGAATATTATGTTTACAAAGATGTAACTACTAAAATAACGTAGGCATTCCCACCTGTTCTTCCTTCTCTGTCTCCACCCATTCCTGGTAGGCTCTTGGCCCTGGTTGCTGGTATGGACTATATTGATATGGCCTTTTCCCTCTGGTTTCTGGTGGGGACCCTGATGGACATCACACTTTCATGCTAAGCATGAATAAAGAACCCTGACTAAATATATAAACATCAAGAGAATGGGAGTCTTGTGTTTTGTGTGTGCGTGTGTGTGTGTGCGCGCGCGCGCGCACGTTTGGACTTGAACCTACATGAAGGTCAAATTTAAAGGAGGGAAGGAAGGAAACAAATTTCTAAGTGATGGCCCTCTTTCAGAGCTTTCTTGTGTTTTGGGTGCAGGGCTCTTTGCCTTCAGGTCTTTCTCTATGTATGAAGTAATGAGTTTTTATTTTATATTCTGCTAAGTGTAATACTACTAATTACTAATTGCAAAAAGTCCACACAATAGCAAGTATAAAAAATCTGTATAAGATGAAAACTGCTTGTAATTCTACTAGCCAGAGTTCATATTCTGAAGTATGTCCTTCCAGACTTTCTCATCTTCTTTGTCGTTTATTTATGTGTGTGTGTGCATGTTTAATTGCAATAGCAGCATAACTGATTTAGAAAAATTCTGCATGTATCAAACTGTATAGAGGAAAAATTAAGGTCTGGGTTTTTCTTTTGAAACACTCTTTTTTGTTGTTGTATTCTTTTGTTTTTGAGATGCAGTTTTGCCATGCTGTTTAGGCTGGCCTTGAACTCTTGATCTTCCTGAGTAGCGGGGATTACAGGTATGTGACACTGCACCTGGCCAGGTTTCTTTTTTTTTTTTTTTTGGTACAGGAGATAGAACTCAGGACCTTGCACTTATGAGGCAGGCAGTGGAACCACTGAGCTAAATCCCCAGCCCTTTTTCAAAAAATTAACTTTATTGGTACATTTTAGGTATACAATATAATGACATTCATCATTGGAAATTTGCACCTTTACGTAATCTGTCTTGGTTCTTATTTTTTCCCCATTCCCCTCCCCTCCCTTCAACCCCTCCATCCCTCCCTATTTACAAAGACTTTGTTTCCATTTTTTCATTTTCTCATATTAATCCCATTCCCTTCTTTCCTTTCCCCAACCCCTCCCACTTCCCCTTCCCCTTTGCCCCTTTTCTTCCCATTTCACATTATCTAGTATACATTTTGATCCTTATTTACACTTTCAGTTTCTCACACCAGAGAAAGTATTTGGTATTTACTTTTGAATCAGAGGTTTCTAAAAGGGATCAAAGTAATTTTAAAAAGTAACTACCTTATTTCATAATATTTTAAACTCCTTCTAAACTTGATACTTGCTCACAAAACAAGTAGGGGGAATAACAATATTCCCTGTCCAGCCTCAGACTTCCACTATTGCTATTCCCCTCTTCAGCGAATAGTTACTAATGAAAATCCCATACTAATCATAATATTAAAGGAGTTTAAAAAAACAATAAGGAGGAATTATTTCCCCTTCTGAACAGTATAAAGGCATTTTTGTAGAAAGGAAATAGTTTTCATTATAAATGAAAACTTCAAGTGATAGAAAAATGGTTACTATTACATGTCAAAGTGCCCCCCAATCCCTTCTTGGTCCTCACTGTCACATTGCCAACTTCACTCCTCAGGGTAATCATTGATTCAACATCTGGGGCAGGAAGATTGTGTGTCTGAGGCCAGCCTATGGTACACAGTGAGTTCGAGGCCACCCTGGACTACACAGTGAGATCTTGTCTAAAATAAATAAATAAATAAATAAATAAATAAAAGAGAAAAGGAAGAAGAAAAGTAAGAAAGAAAAAATAGAACTGAATAAACAGGGCAAGTTTTCTTTAGATGTTTTTAAGGTATGAAAAAATGTTGGAAAAAAAATTAGCTCCTATCTTCTCCATTTAAAACTGACGGGAAGGGATAACACCTAAACAAAATGGATCCAAGGCTGGGAAGAAGCTTACAAAATAGGTAGCCAAAAGAATAAGAAGCAAGGTTTTAAAAAAAATCTGAGAGGAAAAATGTACTCATAGAGAGGAATTTAACTTGCTGGGGGAAACTAAGAAGGGATTCAGTATTACCAAGTTTTAAGAATTGAAACTTCCAGAGAGAAGTAGAGAGAGAATGTGGTTCACACACCATGGGAATGAGGAGGGCTTCAGCAGGAGGGTGGCAAGTGTCTCCCCGGCTGGCAGCGGAGATCAGGAGAGTTAGCTTTGGTTGCTGGGTGCTCACTTTTAAGCACAACCTACTTAGTGTAGAAGCAAAGAAATGGTGGGATCAGCCCAAAATGGTTGGTAATAAGAAAATATCAAGCAAACAGTAGAAAGCATGATGTGAGAGGCATGACAATGATCTCCATGGGACATTGTTTCTTTTAATAGTTGAAGATGATGGTTATAATTTAGAGGCTGTGGCTAAGAAAGGCCATATAGTCACCAAGTAGTGCCTATATAAATTATTTTTCTGTTTTAGTTTATGGCTACAACTATTTGTAAGTAAAGCCTTCTAACAATTAGTAACCAGGATTCTTTAAATTTTTTTCCCAAAATAGTCATTGTAATTTTGGCAGTCATTATGTTGAGATTAGAGTCCTAATGGAATTTTGCAGGAAAAAAATTTGAAGAAAAAAAGATTCTGCTAAAACATTCACAAACCCAATTATGGACTGCAGCTCATTTAGGAGAGACAGACAAATCTTCCTTAAGGGGAAGTGGGAAGAAAAATGAGGAACAACACTGTAAGAAAGAGGTAGACTAGCGATGTTTATGCTCAGTAACTTTGTGTTATCGGTTTCTGAATGTGGCATGAAAAAAATTCATAGACAACGATTGAACAGGAAGTGGTAAAGTGGAGAGAAAGAATGAATTCTCCAAATTTGAGCTATTTTTATTGTTGTTGTTTTGCAGCTATCATTGAACTAGGTTTTCATATTCTTGTTTTTGAAGTATAGAATTATGAAGATAAAAGATATGACATTAGGGAAGACATATGCTTTATTATTTTCTGTTTTGTAGCATTGTTTTCACTAAAATGTGTTGCATCATTGGGTTGAAATCTGGCTTTGAAAGATCAACAAGCAAGATTTCCTCTAATTGTCACATAGATGGATGCTCAACTGTGGAGCAGCAAAGACCAGAAGCGAGAATTGAGAGCAAGCATTTCTTCAGGTGGGCAAATGCAAGCCAGTAAGCAGGGTGCTTAAAGTGGTGGGAAATGTGACAAAATTAGACATTTCTACCACCATCTTCATTTTTGTTTTTCCGGTACCTAGGATCAAACTCAGGACCTTATGCTTGGGAAGCAGGCACAGTGCCACTGAGCTAAATCCCTGGCCCACTACCACCATCTTCAGTGGCTTGTTTGTACCCCAAATATTAAAATGGTAAAGTTTAATTGAACTACCAGATACAAACCACATGTTCATTAGCTGGATTTTGTCTTGCAAGACAAAATTTTTTGAGACAGTCTTGCCATGTCGCCCAGGCTGACTTTGAACTGGATCGAACCTATCCTCTTGACTCAGCCTCCTGAGTAGCTGGGATCACCGGCACATACTACCACAAGGATGGCTATTAGCTATACCTTAAAAGATAAAAAGGCTACTTAAATTTCAGCCTATTGAGTATTAAGCACCCCTGTTAGAGTTAGAATTATTTTGATCAGAAGAAACAGTGTGGTCATATGCTTTTGAAGGAGAACCCACACAGGAACCCCAGGGGAGTCTGGTTGCTAGGCCATGGAAAGGGTGAGAATCAACACTGACTCAGGCTGTGGCTACATTCTCTCCTCTGCCTGCCTACTCTCTTTTCTCCATTACCTTTTCTTTTCCTCTCTCCCCTCTTCCTCCTTTTTTGACAATTCTCTTCTTCCTTCTGTGTACGCAGATGGTTCTTTACACTTGCACTGCCTCCATCCTCACCCTGGACTGTTCTCTGACTGTTTGGTAGCCTGGCTGGATCTTGTCTGCTTTTCCAGGCAGCTTCGCTTGATGCTTCACCATGAGGTAAGTGAGCTCACAGCATGTTGGGTGCGAACCACTCCAGCTTGGGTCTTTCCACTCTGTGTTGCAATTGCCTGGCCATCTGTTCCTTTCCTCACTGCACTGCAAGTACATCAGAAGAAGGCACTGCCCTGTGTCCCCCCGCAGAACTTTACACAGAGCATAGAAACATCTGTGAGCGACATGCCCTAGAGGTGCAGGGTGCTCTGACCTCGCACTCATTCAACAGCTATTGGATGAGTGGGTGAGATAGTGACTCAATGAATCTATCACATTTCTCCGTTACATATAAGTTCTTGGTACTGTCTCAGCATCTAGTCTTCTTGTATTTGTCTTTCTTATTAAATTGGCATGCATCAGATTTGCTTGGGTTTAGAGTTTAAGAATCCTATAATGCAAATTAGTGCAGGTATGGTACTTAAAATCACACTGAAACCAATAGAGAAAGCCCCTGCCTCATTTCCTGTCTTGAATTCCTGGCTGAGAATTTTAATAATGGGTGGTGTTTTCCTATTGACTAAGAAATACAGCTTCAGAGATGGCTCAAGACATTGGCTTTGTCCATATCCAAGAGGTAAGTTCTACTTTGGATAGCAAAGACAAGCTGGTCAGTATTTCTCCTAAAAACATCACTTTCAACTGTAAAAATCAATAATGTAAGGTAAATAATGGCTTGTGATGCATGCATATATATATATATATATATATATATATATATATATGGATGATCATAAGACAATTCCTAGCAGGCACAATAGTGTTCATCCACCTCATAAACTCTTACTCTGGGTCTTCAACTAGACTTCAGAAATTGACTTTAATGTTTCTGATTTGGCTTAATCATGGTCTATAAACACCACAAATCAGCCAGGTCCACAATGTAAAAATCATCTATTTCAGTCACTGGCTTCTCCAAGAGTCCAGTATTTTCCATTTCAATCTGGGTTAATGCTCTGCTGCAAAAAGAACGCAAAAAAGAGGTTTTGAACCTGATGTATTTCACAGTCTCGTGGAGTTAAACCTATTCAAGCTCTTTTCCATAAGCACCCATCTAGCTTCTGAGTTCAGGTGGTATAGTGCCACTGGGGATTTCTGTGAATTCTTGAGATGTCACCATCAAGGAGAATAAAGTTCTATCTTTAGTCAGAAGTAGAAAGAAATAAGCTCCATTTCTTTGGTGAGAAGTGGAATTTGCTTCCCAGCACTCATAGGGACATTTTAGCTTGTATGATTTTGCTGCCACAGCCTCAAGTGTCTTTAAGTACAAGAACCTCATTTCCAGTTGTTGAACTCTCTATACCAACTTGGGGATTAATTTCTTCCTTGGCTAGTTTCAGTGCCCCTATCCATACATATATTTCTCTTTCAAGCATCCTTTACTCAAAATAAATTAATCCAAAAAGAATTTCTCCACTAGAGCCTGAAGAATATTTCCTACACACATGCCTAGAAGTTTCCAAGAAGCAAATGAGGTTCTAAGATGAGAAGTTCAGAGACAGAAATCAAGCCAATCTTGATTTAAAATGGCCATTTAAACAGAAAACCCCTGAAATAAGTGCACAGGGTATTGCATTTATAGTAGGAAGCCATATGGGTGTCCATTAAATTTTTTTGTTATGTTAATTTCAAACCCAGATTGTTACTTATGGAACAATATTTGGGATTAGGCAGAAGCCGAAAAGAGGTAGCCTACAGGAAAATTATTTCCTTTTGCAGTATAAATAACCCAACTGGTAGTATGTTGGCTGATGGCCATCCTCACTTGTAAAGGTCCAAGCCAAGATCTGTTCTTTCCTGGTTTAATGTTTTTCTGGAACCTTGTTTAGCAGCAACTGCATCCTTTCCTTATTAAGCTCAAACTATACAAAAAATAAAGGAAAGAGGGAAGCTTGTCTGTCAGCAAGATCACTAAGTATTCCATTCTAGAAAGCCAATTGGCAGTTGATCAGCCATTCAGTGTTGAAAGGCCCCAAGACACCTGGATCAGGGGCATCCTTTCTTAAAATAACTGTACGAGAGCTACATGATCAGATTATATCAAATGCCTTCTAAATTCCCATACAAATCACCCATCAGCCATCAGGTGTGCCAAGAGTAGACTTATAGGCAAAAATATCTGTTCCACTTTTCTGTCTTGGATGCCTAAAATACTGCCATTAAAGTTTTCTATCTTCATACTGAAGAACTGAACTCACAAGTCAGAGGTGTGGGACCTTGCTCTGGTATTATGGCAAATGGATCAACCTCTTTAAATCTCAGTTTCTCATCTATAAATCTGATTAATAATGACATTTTTCAAGTTATGAGAATTAAAGAGACATTAGTTCTTTGAAACTTTTGTACATATGAAAATATTTTGGATGTTTGGTAAAGATGTTTATCATCAGGTCTCCAGAAGATAATGTACATCAACTTATTTTGTAAATGGCAATAATTAATTTCTCTTATTCTGAGGAGTCTTACATGAGCTAACATTTTGAGTGGTAACCAGCCTGAAACTGAGTTAAAAAGAAGAGAAATTGGGCCGGGGATTTAGCTCAGTGGTTCTGTTGCTTGCCTCGCAAGTGCAAGGTCCCGAGTTTGATCCCTGCTACAAAAAAAAAAAAAAAAAAAAAAAAGAAGAGAAATTTATTTCTTACAGCTCTGGAGGCTCTTCCCAGGAGGAGGATGGCCTCCTTGCTGGTGGAAATCCTTTGCAGAGGCCCAAGAAAGAACAAGACATCTCATGCTGAGACTCCCTCCAAACCCACTAATCTACTAATCCATGAATGGCTAATGCAGTCATGAGGACACTGCCAGACACCTCTGAGGGGTCCCACTTCTCAAATAACATTAACATATGACTTTGGGGAGTAAGTTTCCTACACATGAAATGTGGGGAACACATTTAAGCCATAGCATAGCCCGATACACATCAGGAAAGTTAGTGGCGTTAAAGAAACTGCCATTCGCTGAATATCTAATATGATTTAGGACCATAACACACATTGTATTATTTAATTATGTGAGGTAGGAATGGGTACTTCCATTTTACAGATGAGGACATTGGAAATTGAGACCGGTAGAATGTTAAACCTTTTTTATTCAGCACCACACAGATAATAAATGACAGGTTCTATCTGTGGACCTGACTTTACTTCCTCCAAAGCCCAAGTTCTTTCCACTATTCTAGAATTAATTTATTGATTAGATATAGATTCTTCTTAAATGATTGTAAGGGGAGTTAAGACTTTTAGAAGAGGAAAGAAATATATAAATGGGAAGCTGAAATGAATAGATACTTCTCAGAAGAAAAAATACAAATGGCCAATAAATGCATGAGAAAATGTTCAAAATTTATGGCCATTAGAGAAATGAAAATTTAAATAACACTGAGACTCCATCTTACTTCAGAAATGATGCCGTCATTAAGAAATCAAGTAATAACAAGTGTTGGTGGGGCTGTAGGGAAAAAGGAACTCTACTACATTGTTAGTGAGAATATAAACTACTATAACTGCTATGGAAATCATTATAGAGATTCCTCAAAAAACAAAAACTAGAAATTCCATTTGACCTAGCTATTCTCATTTTAGGTATCATCCTGAGAAGAGCTAAAGATAGTGATTCATGCACATCCATGTTTATAGCAGCACAATTCATAATGGTTAAATCTTGGAAGCAGCCTATATGGTCCATCAATGGATGAATGGATAAAGCAAATGTGGTATTTATATACCATGGGGATACTACTCAGCCATAAAGAAGGATAAACTTGAGTCATTTTTAGGAAAATGGATGCTCCTTAAAACCATAAATAAAATAAAAGAAATCACACAAACAAGCTTAAATGTTGCATGGTTTCTCTTATATGACAAACGCCAAGTATAAATGAAGAGCAAAATAAATAAGATAATAGGAAATAAGGAGATAGGTCTTTCTCAAATGGGAAGGGGATCAAAAGATGGAGAGAGGGGAAGGGGGAAGAGGGAAAGGGGATTAAAAAAAGAATTGAGATGTGTTATGTACATGTAACAACTCCCCACAAGGAATGGAATCATTATGTAATGCAAACACGTACTAATAAAAAATAAAAACTGAAAAAAAATTAAAAGGTTTGAAAGGGCAAGCATGAAAATTTCCCTTCCGTCCTTACCCATCAGTCACCCAGTCCTCTTTCCATAGGCCACCCACTTTTTACACAGGCTTTGGAACCTCAGGGTCCCAGTTTTCTTTGTTCCATCTCAGTCCCAATGCCATACCCTGGCTCTCTAGCGGCCCTCCACACCTGCACTCAGCATCATGGCGGCTCCTTGGGTGCTAGAGATATTCGAATATGTCTGCTCCAGCAGTGGAGACAGATTAGGATAAATGAGGGGCTCTTCTGCTGAGAGAGGGTATTTTAAACATTACCCTTGAGGATAAGAAAATGGTCATAGTAGCTAACATTTATTAAGCATTCATCACATAGTAAGAACGGTTCTAATAGTTTTCAAACTCGCCTTAATCCTCTCAACTCTCCCCCGATGGAGGGATTATTGTGAGGCCATCTTTCTGAAGAGCAGACAGTCTTGGGGAAGTTATGAAACCAGCCCGTGTGGTACACGGTTAGTGTAAGCTGAGCATTTCCATTAATTCAGAGAGAACATTTCTACATTTTGTGGCAGCTTCCCATGACTCTTCAGAGCTGTGTTATCATCAATGTTTGATGGTAATTTCTGTGGAGAAAGAATAAAAAATAAAAATACCCAAGGAAACTGCATTGATTCTTTTTTTGTTTTTGTTTTTTTGTTACCAGAGATTGAACTTGGGTCGTTCTGCTGGCGAGGCAGGCAGCGGGACCACTGAGCTAAATCCCCGGCCCTGCTGCTTTGATTCTTTAAAGCTGGTAACTCATTTCATTTAGGGCAGTGGTGGTGAAACTGTGGCACTTGTGCCACGGTGGGCACACAGAGCCCTCTCCACTGGCATGTGAGCCAAGTCACCCCAGCAGCCAAGCATCAGATAACGGTTGATTTTTCTAAACGAAAACCTTAGTATTCAGGTTTAATTGCAGTGTTGGCACTTTGTGATAAATAAGTGGGTTTTGGGTTGCAATTTGGGCACTCAGTTTCTAAAAGTATGGCCATCACTGATTTAGAGCATGGATTCCATTAGGAGCTTACATGAATTTTTCTCTCCCTACTCTGGACAGCCAGTCTTCCCACTGGGAAAAGCCCTGTTTTGTGGTTAGGTATAGACTGAACTCCCCAAACAACAGTTTGGTTCCCAATCTGTGATACTGTTCACAAGGGAAAATAGTCTGAATGATTCAACATGACCCAGCATCGCCACTAGAAAGATAACCCAAACCAGAACTTGGTGTCTTTGTGTTTTCCTGGTGTCACTGTGTACAGGGTTATATCTTCTCATGGATCCCAAAGAAGTTCCCTCCAAAAGAGAATTTCACAGAAGTGCATACCTGTGCAAGATGATGAACAAGAATCCAAATTCCACAGGGGTGGGACCTGTGGAGAAAGGAGAGGCAAGAGGCTTTTCAGAAATGGATTGTTCTAAAATGGCGTGTGAAAGACAAGAAAGGCAGACAGAAATGAACTATCCTGAGAGCAAGTTGAAAGTCTGTTCTCAGAGTGGAAGCTGAGGGTTGGGAATTATGGGAGGGAGTCAGGAAAGGAGAGGCCTCTGGGGGCAGTTGCCACCCTCTCCTTGCCCCTGCTTCAAGAACTGGTCCCCATTCACATGAAGAGGCCCCTACCTGCCATACCTGATTCATGAGACCCTGTTCTTCCTTAGTCATAGCTGCATGGTTTGGAGATCCCTGACCTGAATGGAGACGATCAAGTTTTTCTCTAAGGAATCTGGAAATTTGAATTCAAGACACAGACATCAAGAGTCCAAGCTCTTGAGTGAAGGCAATGGTTCCTACTTGTTGCCAAAGCTAATGTTAGGATCTTCCCTGGGTCCAGACACACCCTGGGCTGGCTGTTCAGCTTCCCAGCCTGCCTGCCTGCCTGCCTGCTTGCCTTCCTTCCTTCCTTCCTTCCTTCCTTCCTTCCTTCCTTCCTTCCTTCCTTCCTTCCTTATGTGTAAGTTAGCTAAGGTTGGTTTCTGTAATTTGGGACTAGAAGAGCCTCATCTAAGACAGTGGGAAAGCTGGCAAATACTTCTTCAGGCTTCAATGATACCTTCCTAACTCTGATTGAAGGAAACCAGTTCTTTCTAAGTAAGATTGACAGCTCAATTAGCTGGAAATTCAGGCTCCACTGAAGTCTGAAAGTACTTGAGAGTGGAAACCAAGAAAAGTAGCTTCTTTCCTTCTCCTTAAATCTTTTAAACTATATTTCAGGGAAGAACATTAAGATCCAATTGTGACTGACTCCAGCCGAGGGTGGCTAAGAAGTCTACCACTTGATGATTCCTAGAATACATTACTGGCTGCTAAACCAGATTTATTGCCTCAGAATATCTGCAGGACCTGCATTCTAAATGAGTCATCTTACTAAGTTTCATGTTATTATTAACACAGAATAGAATATATGTGTGTGTGTGTGTGTGTGTGTGTGTGTGTGTGTGTGTGTGTATACTCTAAAATAGTCTTTATTAGTTTTCAGGACTGCCTAAATGAATGAACCCAAACTGGGTGGCTTAGAATAGCACAAGCTGATTCTCTCATAGGCCTAGAGAATAGAAGCCTGAAATCTAGGTGTTAGCAGGCACATGCTCCAGCTGAAGGCTCTAAGGAAGAGTCCTTCCTTGCCTCCTTTAGCTCCTGCCAGCAATCCTTGGCTTGCAACTGGAGTACTCCAATCTCTGCCTCTACTGTCATGTCTTGTTATGTGTCTGTGTCCCTATTTCCTCTTGTTATGAAGACCCAGGTCACTGGATTAAGGCCCACTCAAATCCAGTATGACTTGCTTAAGCTTGATCACACTTACAAAGACCCTATCTCAGGTAAGGACTCATTCACAGGTACTAGGGATTAGGATTTGGACATACCCTTTTGGGGCACAAAATTCAACCCACAGCACTTGCTGTTGGACATTTATGTTTTTTTCTAACCTTTTCCTCAATGATAATGCAACAGTGAACGATCCTTTCCGTTAAGACTGTAACGTCGCCTTCTCTAAGATAGATTATTAGGGAAGACTGATGGGTCAGGCAGAGTACCAATTAGAGTCCAACCAGAAAAATGAAAAACATTTTTTTTATGACAGTGGGAAAATAAAGCAAAAAATTTGATTATAGAGGTGCTAGAAGTGGCTGCAGAGCCATCGGGGGCTGTAAGGTAGCCCCACATTTGGAGGGAAGCCAACCAACACCTCTGAGAGCTCTGGGAGTCACAAGCATCGGATGGGGTCTGACTTTTCAGCCGACCTTCAGAGGTGCCACCCAAGGAGAGAGGGTACCTACCCTCTCCTTTCCTTCCATCCCCCAGCTTCCCATGGAATTGCAGTAAATAATATTTCCCCTGTAGTTACAAAGACAATACATATTCATTAAAGGAAATTTGGAAACTAGAAAAGCAAGCCAAAACATTAGAATTCCCTTTACCTTTCCACTTAGAGGAGATTACTATTGACATATATATGTGCATATACAGGTATTAATATAAAAAACTCAAGTATATATATATGTAAAGAAAATATGAAATTATAGAATTCTATACATGCTATTTGGTAGCTTCATTTTTAATCTTGACAATGTATTGAGGAAAAATAAAAATTTGTTTTGATATTAAATTGATGGCCACTTAGCACTCTAGCATATGAGTATAATTTAAACCTGTTTTCTGTTATTAACCTTCTCGGTTGTTTAAAGTTTACAAAATAAGTATATGTGCTGCCAAAATGAGCACATAAAATTTAAAAAAGAAGGATGATAACTTTGGATAGTGATAGATGCTGTGAGAATAAAAGGATTGGTGGGGGGGCTACCACAGGCTGGTCAGGGGAGACCAAGGATGGTGAAGCTTTTTATGCTTTCTACATAGCCACTCATTTAAGCCTTGCAACATGGTAAGGCAGGTGCTGTTATTAGATCTATTTTACAGATGGAGAAACTAAGGAACAGACAGCATTAGTACTTGCCTGAAGTTGCACAGTTCATGAGGTGAAGCTAAGATTTGAAGGCAAACCATCTGGCCTGAGAACCAAGCTTTAAATGACAACACTGTCCCCTCCCTGGCAACTCAGTAGGTGACTCACAGAACTTTCCTGGAGGGTGCTTGGGGCAGGTACCTCACCTGGATCTGTGCAGCCACCCTACAGCTGTGCCAACCATGTAAGGGTGCTGGCACCCACTGATTTGTGTGAAGGGCATTCAAGAGCTGCAGTATTAATATCCATTTGGAGTACCAATTTTATTCAAGGTCTCAGAGAAAAAATATTTTACAGTATATTAAAACAGACTCTGGTGTATACTGAATAGAAATAAAAGTTAATGTGAATATTTAAAATGAAACACAGAAGCTCAGAGAAATGCCATGTTCACAGCAGGCATTGCCCACCAGAACTCCAGCCTCTGACCCTGCGGGGGTCCCCATCACTGCCCTGGGCCCTAGGAGACTTACTGCAGCGCTACCCTGTGCTGCACACACATCTGTGCATGTTTAACAAGCATTCTAGAAGCTGAATGGATGTGTAAAAGTTAATTGTTCTCTGATCTGCAAAGTGAGAGTTGTCCTTCACAACTGTCCATTTTATTTCTGAATGTTGGCCTTTCTCCGGGACTTACGTTTGTCCTCCTGAACTCCTGAACTTGCATCACTGTTAAAATACAAGTATGATGCAACTCAAAAATCCAGCAAGAACTCCCACAGATTCTGCCTCTGCTCCCTCAACTTAGAGATTCTGCTTGCTGGAGGGCAAGCACTCACAAAGCCCTTTCTTCTCACTGGCATATCCCTAAGTCTAGCCCTACTCAAGGCTAACATTAGGTGTTGTACGTGTGCAGTTGGTCTTCCATGTCTGGGTTCTGGATTGTGATTCAAGCAGTCTCAGATGGAAAATATTAGGAAAATAATTGCTTCTGTACTGAGATGGTTAAGCTGGAGTGTCAAGTTGATTGGCCTGGGATCAACCTAGGAGATTGTTAAAGCCCACCTCTGGGTGGTTGTGGAGCTATGACCTTGAGGTCTGTGTCTAGTCCCTCAACCTTTCCTCTCTGACTTTGTTGCCCTGCTCTGCTTCCCTGCCATTTTCTGCCATGATGTTTCTGCCTTGGAGCCCTCTGACCATGGACTGAATCCACTTAAATTGTGAGGCAAATTAAATATTTCGTCTTTTAAGTTGTGGGTGTTGGGTATTGTGTCCTAGTGTCAGAGAAGCTGAGTGATATATGTACTAAACATATAGACTGTTCTTTCTTGTGAGTATTCCCTAAACATAACTACCTACAAAGCATTTACATTGTACTAGGTATTATAAGTGATCCAGAGCTGATTAAGTATGTGGGAGGGTGTGCACAGATTACACACAAGTGAGGCACCGTTTTACCCAGGAGACTTAAGCATCAGCTGACTTTGGTATCCTGGGGTCCTGAATGAATACTCCTGTACCTGTGGGTTCTGATGGATGACTCTGTGTGTGAGGGTGTGTGTGTGTGTGTGTGTGTGTGTGTGTGTGTGTGTGAATAACAGAATGAGTACATGCATGCAGTCTTCCGTATTAACCGTAGCAGCATAACCAGAACTGTATAAACTAAAAAAACTGAGAAAGGGAATAGTTTTCCCACAGAACAGCATAACAAAATTACTGTCCCTTGGTAATATTCTCAGAAACAGAGGGGCCTTGTCTTAAGCTCTGAATTCACCCCAGGTGCAGAAGCTTACTCTTCCCAGGGGAGGCAGCTTCCCAAAGTCTGACTTCAAACAAAAATAATCCATGAACACATCAAGGATTCAGACCAAAAGACCCCATGGCCTTAAGGAAATCAAGGCCTCTAGAAGCCAGAGGAAAGGAAATGTTGCCCAGGTCCATTTAGGACAGTGCTGGCTGAGACGTGCAGCCCACCCTGCCCTCTGGCTCCCACTAGGCTCAGTATCAAAGGCACAGGTTCCCTTCCACTCCTGTCACTGACTCTTGATTTTTATTGCACTTCCCCACTTTATTAAAGTGATGACAGAAAGGGATATGGTTACTATAATGGGTCTCAAGCATTTTGCAGTGCTAGGGATTAAACCCAGGGCTTTTGCAATTAGCTTCACCCCAGACCTTTATTTTATTTTATTTTATTTTTTTTTGAGACAGGGTCTTCTAAGTTGTTAAATTGCCCAGGCTGGGCAATCCTGTTGTTCTCAGCTTCCCAGAGTGCTGGGACTACAGATGTTCCCCACCATTCCCTGCTTACCAGATACTTTTCTAAAAGAGGCCCACCACAGTGCTTGCTACTGTGGTCAGACAAGCTTGTGAGTTAGGAAGGAAGGTGGGAGACGCTTTTGGTGTTAGGTTCAAATCAGGTACAGTTGATCCTCTGCACCTGCAGGTTCCATATCTATGAATTCAACCAACAGCAGGTGAAAAATATTTGGGATAGCTGGGGACTTTTAGCTCAGAGGTGCCACCATCTGCCTCGAAAATGCAAGGTCCCTAGTTCAATCACCGGTCCAAAAAAAAAAAAAAAATTAAGGGTAAAAAATGAATGCATTTGTACCGAACACATACAGATCTTCCCTTGTCATTATGACCTAAACGATATAGCACAACAGCTATTTATGCAGTACTTATATTTCACTAGGTAGTATAAGTAGTCTAGAGATGATTTAAAGTGAATCAAAGGATGTACCCAGGTTATATGCTAATACTATGCCATTTTATATAAAGGAAACTGTGATACCTGGTGTGGGTCCTGGATCCTGAGGGATAACTCTGTTTAACAGGGCACCTGTGGGACCAAAGCTGGGTCAGAAGAACCAGAATCAAAACGTTGTGGATACAGAAAGTGTGGGTGCCCCTCTGTGGGAGTGGAGAAGCAAGGGTTGCTTGTATTTCAGACACCCTGACTGTTCTTGTTTCAAGTTTTCAAGAGGGAGAGTTAATCTTCCTTAAATGGTCTAGGGCTAGCTGCCTGAGTGTTTTTTCCTTCCTTCCATTCTTAAGCTAACCTGCTTAGTGGGAACTCTGAGTGAGCAATGCTTAGGCTAAGTGGCTTCCAACATACACTGGAAGTGCTGAGCCATTTTCAGGCCTGTTTCCATGTCCCCTAGCCCTCTGTTACCCCAGCAAAGACATGAGATCTTTGTAGCTGACTGAGACTCCCAGGTGGAGGGACTGTAGCTCCTTTTCCTCACTCTGCCCCACTGGAACAGCATTGTAAATCTGGGTTCCACCACCCTAAGATTTTAAGAATTAAAAACAAAAACAAAAACAAACTAACAACCTACTAGTCTTAGCCTAGTTATGTCATTCACATCACAAATCTTTACTGAGTTTTTGTCCCGACTCAGGTTTTGTTCTAGGTGCTGGTGATGCAACAGCAGACAACAAATTTCCTGCACCATGCCTGGGCTTGTCCTCTAGTTGGGAGAGGCAGACAGTAAATAAATAAATGTACAGTATTTTAGAAGTCAAAATAAGTAGTACTGTAGGTAAACTAAGGCAGAGCAGGACAAAAGAAAAAAATGGTGGAAGTAGAATGGGAATGAAATATTTTAAATACAGTGGTCAGGGAAAACGTCTCTGATAAATGATATTTGAGTAAAGAACAGAAGAATAAGTCATGGGATAACTGGCGAAAGGACATTCTAGACAGGAGACACTAAATGGCAAAGGCCCAGAGACCTGAGTGAATGGTGGCCTCTTCAAAAAGCAGCGTGGAGGACAGGTCAACATGGTGGCTCAAGGAGTTCTTTGCAGAGGTGGATAGTGCTGGCTTGAACTCAGATGCTGGTGGTAACATGGTAGGTTCATGATGAGGTTTTTCTTTTTTCTTTTTTTTGGTACCTGGATAGAACTCAAGACCTCGTACTTGCGAGGCAGGCATGGTGCCACTGAGCTAAATCCCTGGCCCTCACGATGGGTTTTGAAGGCAGAGCTTTCAAGATTCCTTAATGGATATGAGAAGAATGGATTGTCAACAAGTTGATGATGAGAAGAAATCAAGAGTTTTTATAATATTAATTTGAGATATCTTATTTGTTCAAGTAGAAATGTAGAGAAGGTAGTTGACCTCGGAGGACTGGAATTTGGAGGAGATACTAGTTTGGGGATTTTATTGTACACATATAGATGAAATTGAGGATAGATAGAGGGGGGGACCCAAAGAATGAGCTCCAGGCTCCCCAACAACGAGAGGTCAGAGAGGTGAGAAGGGATCAGCAGAGGAGACTGAGGAAGATGCTCAGTAAAGGAGGGAGGGAGAAAAGAGAGCAAGAGAGGCTGCAATGCAAGGGTGAGGTTGTGTTTCAAGGAGTCTGAGGCTGGCTCTGTCCAGTGCCACAGAGAGGAATCAAAGCCAGAGGATGGGGCCACCTGGAAGTAAGAAGTGACTTGCATGACAGTAGTTTTCATGGAGTGTAGGGAGGAGGCTCAGAAGGGAGGAATGGATGCAGGCACAGCAGAAAAAGATTTGCTGTCAACCTGAACAGACAATAAGGCAGAAGCTGAAAAGACATCCGGCCAAGGGAGTGTTTCCTCATGAAGTGAAAGTGTTGTTTTTCTCTTGTGTATTGTTTATTTACAGCACAGAGAAGACAGGCTTATTGTAGCCACATTAACAAAATGCATGTGAAAACAGGAAGAAGAAATTTACTGAAGAAACCTTTAATTCCACTATGAAGACATACAACTTCTGTAAACATTTTGGGCTTCTTTTCTGTGTTATGCAAGCTGTTTAGTAACCTACTTTTAAAACTTGATAGTATAATCTGAATACCTTTTATGACAATGTAGATTTATATCATCTTTATTAAATAGCCAACCTCCACTTCTTCTATATACCAAGATTCACTTAGCCAATTTCTATTAAATATTTAAGTTGTTTTCTTCTTTTAACTATTAAAAATACTTCTTTGAACTTATATCTTTGTGTACCTGTTCAGTGATTTCCTTAGGTAGACAATATTCATGTCTTGTATTTTATTTTCCAAGACTAAAAACCAGGCAGTGTGAGTTCTTAATGACCACTGTTAAACTGAAAATTAGAAGTCTTCAAGTTTTTAAGTTCAGAAATTAAAGGTGGAGCCAAAAGCCAGAAGGTTTTAAGTTGTAGGAACTCACAAGCCCCACCTGTTCCCTAGTATCCTGGAAACCAGGGACCCCTTAAGAAACCCTCTTCTCTTTTATCTTCAAAACACAAAAGGGTTTCTTCATACAGAAGCAACGCCCAGGCCTTTGAAAATAAGACTTCTTTGGGTAGTCTTCCTGGTGTCTGCAGCTCTGTGTGTGTGTGTGTGTGTGTGTGTGTGTGTGTGAGAGAGAGAGAGAGAGAGAGAGAGAGAGAGAGAGACAGGCAGACAGACTGAAGCATATAAAACCACTGTAAACTCCAAAAGGGAGAACAAAGCCCCAGTAGCCTAGCCTTTGTTTGTAGGGAGAAGGGAGAACAATACCTTTTGTTTCTTTAGAAAAGTCTAGAGTAAAGAGAACAAAACAAATGGCAACTAAAAACCAGGTCATAGCTGGATTCCAGCACTGAAATAGATGGAAGCTGAGAGAAAATGGTAGGGCCGTGGGGAGGGACATCTGGGCCCATGGAGAAGTGTTCTCTGGCCCTAACACTGCACCCTGTGTGTGGATTCCTGGGTTCTTAAAGTGGAAGGAATCAATGGGACTCCAACTTCCTTTACTAGTTGAGGTCTGTTTCTGACATTCCTTGCAAACGGTCACCTCATCTCTACTTTGTCCTGTTCAGCCACTGACCAAACTATACGTACAACAGCTGTCAATGTCCTGGTAAATCTTCTCTGACCAAGAGCAATGATCCTGGGTCATAAGTTCTCAGATGACATCATTTTCAAACCTATCATTATCAATGCCCATTTTAGTATATGACACTCAGAACTGGGCAAGATGTTCCACATGGGATCTGCCCACAGCTCATTGAAACCATTGTTCGCCTTCCCCCAGACTTTTCTACTCTAAACAGTGCCCATGATTGCATTCATCTGTACACTTGGCATGCACTGATTTTGTGCCAAGGACTTCCAAATATTTTTCAAATAAATAGTTCTCAGATCCAGCTTTCCTTTATTTTATGCTTATGTAAGTACTTTTCTAAACCTTGACACAGGATTTTATAGTTATCCATGCTAACTTTCATCTGGTTTGTTTTTGTATTGTTTCAGCCAATTGTTTTTTTTTCTTTTTAAAACAAATCTTTCATTATTTTTATTATGAAAGGGATGTATTTATTGTTGCAAAAATATAAGAGGGATAAAAAGAAAATTTACAAATTTACTATGCCACCTACTACAATTGATTATCATGAACACTTTCTGGAACCTTAAAAAACATCTTTGCAGATTATCTATAGATAAATTTCTATACATAAATAATTCATAGAGGTCAATTTTAGACTTATTCTTATATCCACATATTTACCATTTCTTCTGATTCTAAGTCAGATTCAGAGCTTCTGTGTTTTTGTGTATGTTTTTGATGAAATATTTTATAGGACAGGCAAGAATAGAACTCTATGCCATAGCCTGCTCTCCAGGAGGCTACTAATATAGTATTCAGGACTTACTGGGTAGCAGTTTGCTACAAGTTAAAAACACACAGATTTGTCCTCTGAGTTTAGTTTTCCATGTTATTTGATGGACAGCACGAGGGGCTTTATCTGTTGAAGTCATGATAATCATTATGTATCACAGATATGGCACACTAAATCTCACAATTCTCAAATAACCAGGTTTCACATTAAGTTGATGACTCATAGTTTCCAAACCTCACCATGGTACTACCCCAACTTCTTTCAGAAATAGTAATTTGCATTTCTCCTAGTTTCAGACACTTTTCTCCTTTCCACAAATTCATAGCAGCAATTCCTGCTGAAATTCCTTTGGTTGTATCTTTCACACCCTGGGCTAGAATTCATACAGATCTAAAGGACTGAAGTCTTTACAGAGTTCTTCTGTTCTCATGCTATCCTGGCCCCTATCTTAGACTTCAATTACCTTTTAACAATGTTTGTTCTACACTTTCCGGTTTGAAGATCTTTCACTTTCACAGAACAGAAAGAAGCAAAATGAGAGTTGTAAAGAAATTCTTACTTCTCTCTCTGGGATACATTAGCCTTAGAGCCTGAGCCTTAGTACACTGTTCTGGCCATTTTTGCTCTGGTTGTAGTCAACAAAAGGCTACTTTTTATAAGCTTTGATTCATTTTTTTTTTTCTTGGCTTAGACATTCAACCATGACTTTTACTTTTCTGGACCAATCTGTCTTTTTCTCCTTAGTAATGTAATGTTCTCTAATCCTGTATCACAGATCTTTTATAATTTGATGTCATTGTTATGGCCATTAGCCACTCACTGGCTTCCTTACATCCCTGTCTTTTTTTCTTTGTACCAAGATTATTTTTTTTAAATGATATTTTTGGATTTTATTTTGAGACAATCTTGCCATGTAGTTCAGACCACCCTTCAATTTACTATGTAGGCAAGGCTGGCCTTGAACTTGTGGCAATCCTCCTGCCTCAGGCTCCCAAGTGTTGAGATTACAGATATGCACCACCACACCTTGTTTTCGGATTTTTTTTTTTTTTTGGTAGAGTCTTGGGCCACTTTGTTTTTATGAGCTGTAACTATTTCAGCATATATATCTGCCTTGAATATTTGAAATCTCAGATAGATGCCTCCTTATACCCTTTTCTCCTTGGGGTTATCACAATATGGAACATGTACTGATGTCATACTCAGTAAAGATACTAGATACATTTACCCTATTTCTCAGTGAGTCTGTCATTGGTGTAGAGGAAAGCTATCGATTTTTGTGTGTTGACCTTGTAACCAGCTACTTGACTGAATTTGGTTATTAAGTCTAGAAGACTTTTGGTGGAGTTCTTGGGGTCTTCTATATAGAGTATCATGTCATCTGCAAATAATGACAATTTGACTTCTTCATTTCCTATCTTTATTCCTTTTATTTCTTTCTCTTGTCTAATTGCCATGGCTCATGTTTCCAGAACTATATTGAACAAGAGTGGTGATAGTGAACATCCTTGTCTTGTTCCTGATTTGAGTGTGAAGGATTTCAGTTTTTGACCATTTAGTATGATATCGGCATCACTGGTCATTTGAGAGATGCAAATGAAAACAACACTGAGATTCCACTTCACTCCAGAAAGAATGGCTGCTATCATGAAATCAACCAATAACAAATGCTGGCGGGGCTGTGGGGAAAGAGGAACCCTGCTCCACTGCTGGTGGGAGTGTTGACTGGTGTAAACACTGTGGAAATCAGTATGGAGATACCTCAAAGAACTAGGACTGGAAGTCCCATTTGACCCCACTATTCCACTGCTGGGGATCTTCCCCAAAGAATTAAAAGAATCATACCACAGTGATATATGTGCACCCATGTTCATAGCAGCACAGTTTGTAATAGCTAAAACTTGGAAACAGCCCAAATGCCCATCAACTGGAGACTGGATAAAGAAAATGTGGATTTTTAATAAAATGGAGTACTACTCAGCCATAAAAAATGAGAAATTAGAGACAGTCATAGCTAAGTGGATGCACATTGAGGCCATACTCTTAAGTGAAATAAATAGGACACACATGTATAAATACCGAATAGTTTCTCTGGTGTGAGAAACTGAAAGTGTAAATAAGGACTAAATGTATAATAGGTCATGTGAAATAGGAAGAAAAGGGGCAAAGGGGAAGGAAGTGGGAGGGCTAGGGGAAAGGATAGAAGGAAATGGGATTAATATGAGAAAATGGAAAAATAGGAACAAAATCTTTGTAAATAGGGAGGACTGGAGGGGCTGAAGGGAGGGCTGGGCAAGGGTGAAAAATAAGAACCAAGAGAGACTATGTAAAGGTGCAAATTTCCAATGATGAATGTCATTATATTGTATACCTAAAATGTACCAATGATTAGAATGAATAATCGATAATGCAAAATAGGAAGAAAAGGTCCAAAGGGGTAGGGGTAGTGGGAGGGGCAGGGGAAAGGAAAGAAGGGAAAGGAAAAATGATGAGAAATGGAAAAAATGGAAATAAAGTCTTTGTAAATAGGGAAGGGTGGAGGGCATGAAGGGAGGGCTAGGAATGGGGAAAAAATAAGAACCAAGATGCATTATATAAAGGTACAACTCCCAATGAGAAATGTCATTGTGTTGTATACCTAAAATGTACCAATAAAAGAATTTAATATATATATATAAAAAAAAGATATTAGATACATAGGCGCTGAAACAGACTACAGCTCAAAATTATCCTCGGAAACAGCCAAAGCCAAAGTGTCTCCAAAAGTCCTCTTAGCAGGAATTAATCTGTCCTATTCCAAGAAGTCCTAAGACAGTGAGCTTGATCAACCTTGATTAGGTCAGATGTGCATTCCATGACTAAGGCAAGTAAGAAGCCCTGATTTACATGCCCAATAAAATGACAAGCAGTGGGGGAGTGATTATGCCCCTGCAGGAATTCCCCTGAGGAATTAGCTGTGGTGGGGTGAATACCTGACAGTGTACAGTAAGACCCCAACTCACGAACACTCAAGCTATGAACTTTCACAGGTGTACTGCATAAGACTCACTGTCAGTTTATGAACAATTCTCCTGGACAGAACTCGGAGGCTTAAGTACTAAAGGACAATAGATGCCCACTATAGTTACTGTCCCCCAAGGTTCAGTTTGCTTCAACTTTATTATTAAGTTGTACCTTTTTGGTCGGAATTAAGTGTTGATGATATTGTCTTTATTGATCCATCTGCTTCTGAGAAAAGATGTTATTACCAAGGGACACTAGGAATTTGAAGTGCTCTACTTTTAGCAGGATGAGACTTCCTGCAGGTATCTGAGAAATAGAAGTCCAAGGAACACCTCTGGTCCAGCTTTAACAATACTTCTGAAGTTCTACTACATGGGGCTTCAAATTGTTAAGAAAGAAGTTTCAACAAATAAATGTATTTAACTCATATTAAAATATTAAATTACTTTTGCAATCATATTTTGGGTTTATTATAGAATCATTGGGAATCATAAATACTGTTTCTGAAGGTTTTCCAGTATTTCCTCCTGAAAATTATTAATTTCCTCCTGAAACTATTAATTGTTCCCGCAGCTTCCCTATGGGTGCTGACTATGCACCGTCTAGAGTCTGACTCAGCTTTCATCACATCTGATATACTCCATAATATTTGATTTTGTAATTTTTCTTAGATTTTTTTCTTCCTTCCCATAATTTCAGAGTTTCCATGTATTCTTGTCTTATTAAATGTATTTCTTCAAGGCTTCCTAAGTGGCTGGCCCCAACCTCTGCCAGGAGCTTATCCCAAGTGACAGAGCATTAACCATGTAGCCAGCCACTCTCTTCTCATGATCAATTTTTCTGGAAATAGAATTTTCAACAAGAAGGATTTTTAAAATATTGTGTTGCCCTCTTCTCAAATTTCCTATCTAGATATAGAGAGGGATGCAACTTTCTTCTGAGTTTATCTTTTATCCCTGTGTGAGTACATGGACATGTGGGAGTTGCCTAAGGGCAGACTCTTCAAACATTTCCAAACAGATAGCAGTTTTTTCTGAATTAAACCGGTCAGGTCAGCCACAACTATCTCCATATCCTCACCACAGATGAGCTCCGTGCAACACAACTTCCACCTGGAAAATCAGTGGGCACAAACACACTGCAGGACTAGAAGCAATTCTTAGGATTATGGATTCAAAGACAAAGTCTTCAGAGGTGGTAACAGTGGTGGGAAGGTGATAAGTTTTCTTACTAATGAGCTTTCTCATAACATCTTGGAGAGATCCCCTGCCTAACAGCAGAATCATAGCTGAACTGGAAGATTTTTTTTTTTTTTTTTTTAGAGCATTCTGACCTCCATGTATCTGAAACTGAGGCAGGGATACAAATAGTCCCAAATGTCCTATGGAGGTGTCATCAGCCACAGAAAAGCTTGAGTTTTATTGGAGAAGTTGACTCTTGAGAAACCCCAGCTGCCAAAACAAGTTCAGGTCCCTGTTGGGATTTCGCTCTGGAATTTGTGGTACCCTTTTAGTTTCTGAGACATCTAATCTGGAAATTTGAAACTTGCTCATGACTGTTTTCTTTTCCTTTCAGCTGTCTTTAATGAAGTCATCAGATGGAATGGATCCCAGGCTCTGGGTTGTCTTAGGCCAAGTAGTACAGTAATTTCCTGGGGGTGGTTAGACAGCAGAGGGCCACACAATGTCTAAGAATGTGGTAAGAGTCAAAGTGGGAGAAGCCAAATTCCTGGTCCAGGGACTCAAGAACAACACAAGGAGAGAGCAGAAAAGACAGGAATAATAAGGAAGACCATTCTGCCAAGTGTAGGGCTGGGAGAACAGAGTTTTCTCTTTTTGTTTGTGTGAGCGACTCCCTGGAGCATGGGTAGGTTAATGTGGATTAAAGGGACTGGGAAGACTTAGTAAGAACTGCTGTTTCAGAAGAAAGAAATATGCTTCATTCTCTTGACCTGCAGCAAAGTAAACATCAAGAGCTTCTAGAACCCCAGTCAAGAGTGCTCCTTGTAGTGAGCAGAAGCTGAAAAGTCAATGGCATTGTTTTCCTCATTATACCCAACCCAGCAGCCATCCTGGACATCTACATCAGTCTTGAGGATGGTAATGTTGTGGGGGTTCATTTGAAGGACTGTTTAGCTGTGCTGTGTACTCATTTGGAAGTGGCTTTAAGATTACTGGAGATCAAATCTGATGACAACAGTGAGGTTGGGGTCATCAACTCATCCTTGGTACCACTCTCACCGTGGAATCACTTTACTCTGCCGATGGCTAAGGTGCACTAGGAAAGTTGCAGAGAAGACCTGTGAAAAGATGTTTGTAGAGGAGGACCTGGGGCAATGGGAGAGGACAGGACACACAAACAAACTGCCACACTGCCTGACTTCAGCAGAAATAATATAAATTATTTCAAGGAGATACAATTCAAATTTCCAGGCTAATTTCATTTTTATCTATGTAAGTAGGAAAATAATGAAAATAATGATGAAGGGAAAAACTATAAGAGGAAAGAGATTATTTCATCTTTTCAGGGAAAAGGTGGAAGAATTCATCACTAGCTAAGTCTAAAAGGGATATTGAGGAAATAATGATAACCACACATTCTCCATGCTCAGTCTGGACTTAATAAGAGAAAACAGACAGAAGCCCCAGTCAACGGGAGACCAATCTGGGCCATAGAGTTTCCTCCTCTGGAGGCCAACAGAACAGGAGAGAATATTTTTCTAAGGTAGCTTAGTTCCTGCTCTCAAAAGTTCACACTACCTCTCTGTGCCTCAGCACCATAAGCACAGTCACTGTGGAGAGAAGGGGAAGATTATGATGCGGATTCATAGCAATGTGTCTTTTTAATTTTGTGTTTATTTTTGAGATAGGATCTTGCTATATAACCCAGACTGGCCTTGAACTTGTGGCAATCTTTCCACCTCAGCCTCCTGAGTGCTGGGATTACAGATGTGTGCTGCCATGCCTGGCTGGAACAGGTCTTTTATTGTAATACATTTTTTAAAGTTTAAATATTCACTGTAGTTTTCAATCACATCTCCTATACATTATGAACAGAAGGCCGTGCCTGAATGATTTGGGTTTCTCATTATCATCACATAATCCTGAAATCCTGAGTGGGTGTTTTCATTTGTTTCCACAGAAACCACACATGTAATTATGTGTATCCAGTGTTTTAGTGACTTTCAAACTATTTTGACCATTTTTACCAGCAGCAAGAAAACCGTTGAGGATGTAATTTACTCAACCATCCTTTAATTTCTCTATATTTTTTTAAAAAGTCTCACCAAAAGCACCTAGCCTTATTATGGATAACACTCTCTGATATTCTCGATTCTAATCCATTCCATTTTGTAAAACTACTGGCCTCTGCCCACTTCAATTCATGGTCCCTTAATGAATGGATCACAACTTGTTGTTTCAAAAATACCATTGTTGATGGCAACCCACAGGGCTGAGGCACCATTCAGCTGTTTGCCTTGTGCAGTAAAAATGTTAAAAGCCATTGCTATTTTTTTTGGTTGCTATTTTTCCTTTGAAAGTTAAAAGTTATCCCAGCTAAGTGTATTGGAAGCAGCACCAGTCTGAGACTTTCTCAGAAGTCTGCATTAATGCCCCTTCATTTGGAGCCGGCACTGGGGACACTAGCAAGCGCATCTGGCACAGCCATTCTGTGTGACAGGCTGTCATAGTTGGAGAGGGGTTTTCCCTCCAGATATGGCTCCCAGGAAGGGAATGCAAATGCCTGTGAGCCCTGGCTAGGAATCCTCATCCCCACCTCCCTGGCAGTGTGGCTGGTGAGACGCAGAGTGTTCTGTTGGATGCGGAAGCCTGGGGAGTGTCCAGGAAGTGGGGCAGAGG
The DNA here is from genome assembly GCF_000247695.1 of Heterocephalus glaber. The sequence continues at coordinate 1,514,720 of NW_004624905.1, forward strand.
TGAGAGCCTCTTCCAGAGTTCAAGTCCCTGCTTCACAGTAGTGTCATTGATCTCACACTTGTATTTAGGTCTGTTCAGGGGGACAAGGGAGGGAACTGACATGGTTTGTGAGTCACATGTGTGTCCAGCCCTGCTCTGGGCATATTCTTATGTGATCGCTGTGGTAAGTACAAGAACTTAAACATTGAGTACTTATTTTGCATTAGCAGTTTACTAGTATTATCCCATTTCACTCTCATAACACTATAAGGTAGATGCTATGTGACTCCCAATTTGGCAAGTGGAAAACTGAAGCTAAGAGAGATAGAGCATGATTTCTCAGGGTTACCTCGCTAGTGTGAAATCCAGCCAGGACCAGAGCTTGTTCTCATGGCTGCCACCCTGCCTTCTCCCTATATGAGAGGTGGGAAATTGGCTCAGAAGGATTAAGCTGTGTGTTCAAGTTTCCACAGCCAACCAGTGGCAGAGCCAGTGTCCATGAAGAATCTTTCTCGATGTCACCACCATGGTTCTTTATTAGAATTTCTCAGCTCTGCTGCCTCCTGGGTCCACTGTGACCTGAAGGAATTTAGGGGAAAAGTGGTTGCTCTAGGGGCGCAACATCACAGGTGCAGAAGTATAGGCCTGCTGGGGGTGGAGGGTGGACAGAGAGTGTCTCTGATTAATTATTCTGTAACTTCAGACAAATATGCAAGCTTTTGGGCTTTTCCGAGCTTCCCAAGGATCAAAACTAAAGGTATGAGGGGTTGAAATCTTTTAAATTGACTGTAAATGTAAGAATTGACTCTTAATCTCTTCTTGAACCATGTACCTTATGAGAGGCCAAGAGCAATGTCATACTTCATTGCTTACATAAATGGAAAATAACTGCTGTGGCAGGAACCATGTAACACAGTTCTTAGAATACTGAGTGCTCATGTCCTTCTCCACTGTTATGTTATAGAGCCCCAGGAAAGGAATTTCTAATGCAGGGAAGACATTTAAAATGCGAGGGAGGGGACAAGTGTCTGGACTGGCAACTGAAGGCATCTAAATAATTACTGTAGTTGTGGTTAATACTATTCCTAGGCAATTCTTGGGAGTAGAATTCTAAAATCATTGCCTCAACAGGAACTTAATTATTATGCTCATAATTTGGGAACCTTATATATGACAGATGCATAAAGTTGTTGTTTTTTAGTGTGGCCATATCGGTGGCCTCTGTATAGAGTGGCCTTCTGATAATGACCTTGCCACACTGTCAGATTGTTTAAGACAGGCTGTGTCTGTCATGATCATTCAGCATCTCCAGAGCCAACCCAGCAGTGTCTGCCACACAGCAGGTGCTCCATAACCATTCACTGAATGAATAAATGGTGTTGTTGATCTTCTTGTTTTGACTTCAAGTGGAAAAGTCACAGGTGGCAAATTCTACAGACACAAATTTCGGACTAAATATGAAGGTTTTGGTGAATGTACACTGTTCCATATTTTCAGTGGCTAAGTATAGGCTTTGATCACTGACTCACATGAGTACTAACTTAGCCTTACTGGCTCTTTCTTTCTAAAGAAACAAGCAAAAACCCCACAGGGTTTTTTTTTTTTTGGTTTGTTTCTTTGCTTGCTTTTTGAAGTTTTTACAGTTTAACATTTGCAAGCATGGACGGATAGTGGTTTGCAACTTGAATCCTGGTTGGACACATGTTCTCTCATTTCTGTGGCACCTGCATCATCTGCTCCTCTCTCCTACCCCCGCCTCCTCACATGGAAGATGGACAAGTCCTAGGAAATATTCAGATTCATCCTCTTTGATACAAGTTTAAGCCAGGTCAACCAAGGCCATGGTCAGCTTGCTACAGCTATTAGGTCATCTTGTAATATAAGGTCAAGGGAAAATAGAATCGAGGGCCAAAAAAAGAAAACAAAATAGTTAAACAGAAGAAAACATGTTATCTGGAATAAAAGCTTCTATACAAAACCCATATGGGGTCCTGGTCCTTCTGAGGATCCAAAGAATGAAACAATAGCAAAATAATAGGAATAAGAGCCACATAAATCACTGGGGGATGTGGTTTCTACTCACAAGGATATAGCTCCAGTTCATCCTTTATTTTCATTCTTATATTCACAAGAAACAATGGGGAGATTACAATAATGTGGCTCTCAGCATCAGCAGCTGAATAGATAAAGGATTTTCAATGTTTTCATTAAAAAGTCTGAGCACAGTAAGAAACCACCTCACACCCATTAGAATGGCATTTACTTTAAAAATTGAAAATAAGTGTCATTGAGGGTGTGGAAAGAATGAAACCCTTGTGCGCTGGTGGTGGGAATGTAAAATGGTGTGGTTTCTGTGGAAAATGGTTTGGTAGTACCTCAAAAAGCTAAACACAGACTATGTGACTCAGCAATTCCACTTCTACGTTATAACCAAAACTGAAATACAAAGAATTAAAAATTGGGACTTTGGTATTATTCTCAGTAGCCAAATGTCCACAGATGGATAAGTGGTTGAACAAAATGTGGCATGTCCTTACAATAGAATATTATTCAGCAATAAAAAGGAATGGCATTCTGTCACGGGCTGCAACATGGACAGACCTTGAAAACATTACGTTAAGTAAAATAAGCCAGACACAAAGGACATACGGTATGATTCCACTTATGTGAGGTACACAGCGTAGTGTAGTCCAATTTGGAATTAGAATAGGGATTATTGGAAGCTGAGGAAAGAGAGAGTTATTGTTTAATGGGTACGGAGCTTCTGTTTGAGATGATCAAACATGTTAGAAATGAAAAGTGCCAGTGGTTGTACAATATCACCAAGTAATGTCACCGAATTTTACATTTAAAAGTGATTAAAATGGTACATTTTATGTTTTGTATTTTTTACTACAATAAAAATACCTTGTAAATTATGAATACACAGTATTGATTATATTTACCATGTTGCACAGCCAGCACTAGTTCCTCCATTTCTCCACAGTCTAGATCTTCCATGGCACAGAACAGGGGAGGTGGGAGCTGCCGATGTTGCTGGCCCAGCAGGGCTATGGGTGGTGGGAGCTGGCGATCCCCAGAGCAGCCCTCCCACAGCTCAGAGACAGAGGTGTGGGAATGGAGCTGTGCAGGGCTGGGACTGGTGGAGCAGTGACTTTGCTGCCCCCCCACCCCCGCCCCACAGGATGTAGCTCTGCCCGGAGTTGCCACTTGGTTGTCAGGCCCCATGGAATCCTCTTCCATAACATCAAGCTGGGTGAGTGGAAAGGTGCTGCCCTGCCTTCATTGTCCTGGCCTCACATTGTTCCTACCGATATCTGTACATTTTGTTGCGTAAACATTTCTTGACTTGTTGGAAGCCCTTTGGTCAAGCATCAAAGATTTTAAGTAATAGTCTTGCTAATTTCTACCAGTTTAATCCTGTGTCCTCTGGGGCATTGGTTTCTGGGATCCTCACAAGACTATTCTGGAAGTGCCATCCCATCCCATTCCCAGACTCTTTTCCATAGAATTTTAATGAACCATTGTGGAAAAGATGCATAGTTTTGAATAGCGCACATCCCCTTGAAGGTAAATTCATGGATCCATCTTAGATTCTTCTGACAGTGTCCTGGGGAGAAGCAGAGAGAGTAGCTACATTTGCTGAAGGTGGTGTGGTGGTGGCCACGACCGTTGCCCACAGAGCTAATTGTTGGAATGAGGCAAAGCATTTGAGTAGATAACCCTGAGATCAGAAGTGAGGAAAGTAAGGGCCCGAACAGCGTGGGGGCATCCAGATCTCTTGGAAACACAAGCCTTGTAAAATCCCGACAAGCACCACTGTCTATACACAGGGCATTCAGATAGTGACTTCTAAGGGGGTTCCAGCCTGTCACCGTGCTTGCTTTAGAGAAATGCATCATTAGGTTTAATAACTGCGTATTGAATGTCCCCTGGGAGGCTGACATTGTAACAATCTAAGTTTCTGTTTAACTTTGCTTTGTATAACTTTGTATAATTTTTGCTTTTTCTTCCTATAAAGGCTATGCCATTGCCAGGGATTTCATATTTATTTTCAATTGGTTTTTACAGTGTTGAAGAGGCAATTGACTCAATTCTGTACATACAGAAACTTACAAAATTATGGCTATTTTAAATATTATTCTGACTCAGGTAAAAAGGGAAGAGAAGTATTTTTCTGTTTTTTTTGGTTTTCTCTAGACTTGCTACATGTCAGAAGAGAAGCTGTCCTTGAAGAATAACAAATGGCACAGGGACTGTTTCTCTAAAGCTAGGATGATTAATAGATTTTACCTCATCTATCCCCTCATTTGACAAAGGCTGGAGACAGGTTTCATTATTACTATTTTCTAAAAGACACAAAATTCCTTAATAGGATGAATTGCTACACTGAAACCAATATCCTTGTAATTCTTTTAAATGTGTCTTAATGTATCTATCCATTTTTCTTCCACAGGCCATTTGTTTATTAAGATCCACTCTGTGAAAAGACTCACACTGCGTATTTCAAACATCAGTTAAAGAGGATTCTTCAGGTATGATGCCAGAAATCTTAATAGCCCTCCCTTTCACTTTGCCTCTGTGATTTCTGCCAAGTCCTGCCAACACCTCACCCTCTCAGCCACCTTGCCCAAGTGCGGTCTGAATAGCAAGGAGACTTCTACTTGGATATATTGTTTGGGTCAAGTTCAGAGTGTGTTCTTCTGGCTTCTTTCATCACCAAATAAAGATGGAGGGCAGAGGTCAGGGTAAACATGTCAGAGAGATAAAGGACAAATGGAGATCTTTGACTCAAAGACTCTAGCTCCTTCACTTTCTCTGACATAGAAATCATATTCATCCCACACTTCCTACTTCAGATCACTTTGGTACAACCTGACAATACAGCAGATACACAAGAACTTTTCCCACATCACACTACAAACACAGCCACCCTCTCCGGGGAACATCAGAGAAACTTCTGGGCTTCCACTTCCCTTCCATTTGTTTGAAGGATCAAGAGAACATAGCTCCATTTTCAACAAAAATTAAAAAGGAAAATCATGAAAAGAGCCAACCTCCTCTCTTTTTTTTCTCCCTTAATATATTGTTGAATCTAGGGAAGAGGAAACAGTGAGCGCCACTGATACTGAGTCCCCAGGGATGCCAAAAGGGTCACTCCCCAGCTATCACAGGAGCAGGTCTTCCTCCACTTGCAGAGGGAGTTTGGAACAGGCGTGGAAGTAACACTCAGCTCTGCTCTAATGGGCAATAAAATAAAATAAAAATGTAAAAGTTCCACAGTGCTTCAGGGAACCAGGTTGTGTTCACACCTGGGTTTGCACAGGGCTGGCAAGTTTTTAGCTTTGAGGCTTTGGAAATTTGAGAAAGGAGATTTGAAAAATCATTAGCCATGTTCCTGCTGGTCTCTGCAGGCTGGCTAAGAACTGTGTGTTCCTTAAGGGCAGGAACAAATTCCTTCCACATGTTTTTGTTTTTGTTTCTTCTTGAGGTGTTGTCAGTAGTGCCTTAGGCCAATTGACTCTGGAACTAGAAACGTGACAATATCTTGATTATTCTGCACTGTGGCTATATAAACCACACTGGGTCAGATTTTCCAGAAAACAGGACTGTCACCCTTTGAGAATTACATTTTAAAAAATGGAAATGTGTTTGGACTCCACTTAGTTAATACACATGGTAGAGATGATTAGTTTGCCTTTGATAATGCAAGCTCATGATCATGAACAGATTATTGTACTCTTGGATCACAGGTGGCCTCAGGAGCTATGGAGATGCAAAGAACTCTGCAGCCTCACTGCATGGTATTGGGGTTCTAGTCCCTTTTGTTGATCTTCTGATTTTCTAACCCTAGGTTCATTTGTCTTTCCTTTTGCCATTTCTTTCTAGCATCTGGGTCTGAGAAACTATTGCCTTCTTCAGTTTTTTTTTTTTTTTTTTGGTACCAGGGATGAACTCGGGTCCTGGCGCTTGCACAGCAGGCGATGAAACCACTGAGCTAAATCCCCTGCCCGCCTTCTTCAGTTTTAACTATTTATGCCTCACCAACTGTAACCTAGTTCAAAACTGAAAGGCAGACCTGATTCTACATACTTAGTACACTATTTAGTAAGTATGCTGTCTTGCCAACGAAGTAACAAGCATAGGTATTGTGAGAGCTGTAAAAATCTAATTGATCCTGTTTGTTATTATATGAGGAGATGAGCTTTTTATATCAAGTGGCATTTTGTTTTGTACTTAGAAAAATAGGCATATTATTATTAAAATTTGCCTTGAGTATAAAGTGAATTGGGCTCCCAAAAGGGACTTGGGTCCACCCACTTCTAAATTCTTTGCTACCTTCCTAGTTCAGGCCAATGCTCTCTGTCATAGGACATTAACATTGCCTCTTCACTGTCTCTCAGCATCATCCTCTACACTAGAGCTGGAATGAGCTTTCAAAAATGGGAATCTCATTTTTTCACTTCCTTACTTTCTTTTAAAATTTTTTCTTATTAGTATACATAATAATTGCATTAGTTTTGGGGAATTGGTACATAAGTATCAATGGCTTTCCATGTCAGCCTCATATTGCATCAGTGTTCCTCTGCTGTCATGTCTGCTACACTGTATTCTCTCCTCAGTCATGCTCCTTTATACCACAGGACCTGGAGTGCCCCTCCTGCTTCCATGGCTCCCTCTACCCTTCACTTCTCAAACTAAATGTCACTTACTGAGAGAGGCCATTGGTGACCATTCCAATTAAAGGGTATTCACTGTTATCCACTGTCTAGCACAGTTCTGTGGATAGACCTATGGAAAAGAACACAAAGTATGAAAATCTTTGTATCACATCTTAATATCTATCTTGGAAGAGACATTCAGTAAGTTGGCATACAAAATGACCTTGCCAGTTGACTTCATTCAGTTTCTTTCAATAACTACTCCAGAGCTATTAGAACAAAGAACACATGAATGACGTAGTCACAGTGGCAGAGATGGAAGTTACACATCGGCTCAACAGCATGACCTGCATTTACCAGGCCCATTGCTGAGGAGTCAATATGCTAACCTGAGGACTGATGGTTACCTGCCAATATGACACCACTGCTCAAGAAGAGTGATCAGTCGTTAAGTATAAGGCTGAGTGTTTTGAGCTCCTTTCATCCCGAAGGATCAGCCGTTCACTGAAACATGAATAGACACATACTGGGTGGTAGTTTGCCTTCGCTGCTTATAAGAACTTAGCCAGCAATACTGCACAGGGGTGGGGTTTTTGAGTGCTGGTTCTGCTAGCACGGAATCACACATAACATTGTATCATGCTGCTGCCTGCCTTGAAAGTGCAAGGTCCTGAGTTCAATCCCCGGTACCAAAAAAAAAAAAAGTAACTTTTATGGCTAGGATGTAGCTCAGTGGTACCTCACCTGCTTGGCAAGTGCAAGGTCCTGAGTTCGATCCCTGGTTCCAGAAAAAAAAATTGATTTGTCTATAACATGGTATCAAACTATGGGCTTCCCTTTACCGTAAATGAGGTGCAGAGATGGGCCCAGGGCCAAAGGATCTACTGGTTCTCTCATAGGTGGCCAGTTCCCTAGAGCTTCTTGGAGGACTCTGTAAGGGTAGGGTGCCAACCTCCGGGCATGCATTGGATCAAAGACTTTTATATAGTGCTAATTCTTCAGTAAGAAGGGTCCAGAGACCAAGGTGGAAATAGGACCCATCACTCTCAATGACACTTGGAGGGGTGGCTTTGTACTTCTTATCCCTGTAACCTGAGCTCTTCAGGGATATAAGCTCTTATCCTCAAAAAATATACACTTTCACCCAGGAACATAGAGAAAGTATCATTAAATTATAAGCTACACCTGTCACCTGGGGATTTTTGTCCTGTCTCCAAAGACTAGCAGACAAGGAGAGGAGTTGCTGTCTTGGCAGAGATAACTAGTCTGATCATTGGGAAGAAGTAGGGCTGTTTCTACTCAATGGCCCAGGGCAGAATAGTATGGAGCCTGGGAAACTCACTTGGCCTTCCTTTGGCACTTATTTGACCACCTGTGACTGCAAAAGGCACATGTCCTAGTCAGTTTGGGCTACTGTGATAAAATACCACAGACTAGGGAGCTTAAAGCACAAGCATTTGGTTGCCACGGTTCTGAAGGCTGGAGAGTCTGAGATCCAGGTTCAGGCAGGTTTGATGTCTGGTGAGGGTTAATTTCCTGGCTTCCAGACAGCTATGTTACCACAAGGCAGAGAAAGAAAAGGGGTGGTGGTGGGGAGAGATGATCTCTTCTTATAAAGAATGAATTTTTCTGAATAAGAAAGGACAGGATGAGTAAGGTGTCACTTGCCTGCAGATGGGCTGAAGTTCATTAATCTTTCCTGAAGTTACGAGAGAGGCAAAATCTGACACCCTTTTCCCCCTGGGGCTGAGGAGCCAGCCACTGGCACAGTGATATGCAGGAGTGAAGTGCTGACAACAGTACATCTTTGCAAAATTTCAGGTACTTGTAAATAATCAACTCGGTTTTTTCAACATGTCTTTATTTGCTTAAATTAACAAAATATAGGTTACAACATGATACTTTCAGGTAAGCTGCCTTTTCACTAAAGCACAAAGTAATATTCACAACTTGGTTTGCTATATACTTGGAGTTTTACTTTTTAAATAGAAAGCCAGAATTCTGTACAAAATCAACATTTGGTGTAATGTTGTCCAAAATATGCAAAGGATTTTAAATGTTAGTTCTGTTACATTTTGCTCTAGCAAAGCAGACAAAGATCATAATTCAAAACACAATGTTAGTATTTTATTAAATGCCTTCAGGGCTTAATAAATACAGTATGCACATTGAGCCTTTTCATGTGGTTAATCATATACCAATATACCTGTTACTCTTTGGGTTTATGAGAGGTTAGCTTCAGTCTCATGGCCAATGGGGAATCAAATTTTTAAAAGAAGAGAATGAAAGAGGAATTGAAAGGCAATGAGAGAGCTAATTATAGGTCCAAATATAACGGGTAAAACAAAAATATACCAGTTGGCTTGTGTGTTGGTGGTTCCAGGTGACAGTGGTCAAAGCCTGGAAAGTATTTGGTCCTGATCTATTTTCAGAGTTTCACAATGTAATGAAGATGGTGGCCTTGGATGCTGGTAACCTTGAATGACCTTGTTCCTTCGTTCTCTGGTGAGGGCCCCAATAGATTCAGGCCCTCATTCTGGTTAATCAGCTTATCAGGCAAGGCGGGCAACCATTCACTTAGCTCTGTCCTCACACACAGGGTGCTCATGTAATTTATTACACAAACTGTGATACTTTTGAGAGTTAAGGCAGCACTAGTATTAATTACCCTAAAAGACCACAGATGTAAACAAGGGTTGGCCCAGGCAAACCGCCAGGTTGGTTAGTCAATGTATAAAACTAAGGTTTTATCCTTGGGCCCCAGAAATTCAGTGCTAACCCAGTCCCCAGGTTAGAGCTCATTAAGTCTCTCATATCCAGAGTTAAAAACTAAACACAGGCCTCAGAGCACACTGCTCAATAAAATTTTTGTTACTTTCCCTAGACCTCTTCTTTCTCTAAATGAAATTCTACTAAGAATGCTAATACATGAAACTGACAAAATGAGCCACTTTGACTGGAGCAGGCATGAAAGCTGTGTTTCTCCCTCCTCTAACAGCTCTGCAGGGGCAGAACAGGGCTCTCTGGCCCCTCAAAACACAACTGGAAAAACCACCATTTTGGACCATGCTCTCTCCAACTCCACATTAACTGGTTCCTCAAACACTCTTTCAGGATTTGTTTTGATTGGAAAGGACTGGACCCTACCTCTCTATGTTTTCCTGGCTCCTATTCCAGCCAGGAATTTTGCAGCACATGTGGTCAGGCACAGCACATAGTAGGTCCTCAATGGGTGGCTGCTGAACGAATACACATCCAACAGACCCCTGAGAGCTGGTGGCCTCTTCAAAAAGCACTCTGCCAGCTTCCTGGCCATCATCATCAAAGACGCCTATGAGCTATATTCACAGTGAGTGGAACATGGCCCTCTGAGCACTTGGAACCGTTCTTGGCTCAGAGTTGTACTTACAGCGGCAGAAGCCCACAATGTTCTCTCCATCCTCTCCTTTGCAGGTGCTCTGACCTCAGACCGTAGGTGGCAGTGGGAAATCTAAGCAGCTGTAGCATTCCATGGTAGCACTGATGCTGAAAGAAGGGATTTCAGGATGGTGGCAGGAGAAATGGTCCGTGGCTGCCAAAGCACACTGGTGAATGAGGAAGGCAAGATGGGGCTGATGGGGAGGCACCAATGTTGAGAGGAAAAGCCAGCATCCAGCCTATGGAAATGGACCTGGTCTTCCAACGAAATGTCCTGGCAAGTGTGGGATGAGGGGAAGCAGAGTAATCAGCAGTACCTTGCTCTGCAAGTAGGGACTGAAAGCCTCAGCAAGAGGCAGGGTTTATATAAATGCAGACACAATCCTGTCAGTTGTCACCGTCCCTTGTAGGCAGCCTCCATTAGTATCACTTTACACAGTGTCAGCGCCTAAGTAAGGCCACCTGCAGGGCCCAACCCACCATTTCTGTCCCCCACAATCATGGGTCCAGCATCTGGGCAGGAAAAGTGAGTCCCCATAGGGCCAGTTATGCATCATTCAGCATATGAAGTGGTCAGGAACATCATAGGCATTGTGTTCTAGTCCACAAAGTGTGTATCTGTACAGTGGTGGTGGGGGGATGTCCTGGTCAGTCTCTTACAGAGCAGGTGTGCAGGACTGAGTCAGCGTGATGATTGTCGGTCTCCTGTCCTCTACCTCAGGGCTCAGAGTCACTCTGAAGCCAGGAGCAGAAATATTTCTGGAGTCTCTGAGAGTGGGTTCCAGGAGATACAAAAATGGGTAGGTGCTTTTCGAGCCTAGTGAATCTTTTTCAATCCTGGCTGCACATATTATAGGTAACAATTTGGAAACTACCAGTGCAGGGGCTCCTTCTATACCATTAAATCAGAATCTTGGAGTAAGGCCCTGGCTGTGGTATTTTTGGAAAGGCTCCCCCGGATGATTGTAATGTGTAGCCAGCATTGAGAATATGGTCCAGGTTTTCAGCATAGTAATCAGCTGGTGATTATTCTAACACCCCCAAATAAGTCAGAGCTTGTTTCAGGGAGAATTCCTTCACCCACCCCTGAGCTCCAGCTTCACCAGTGACAGCTCTCCCTGAAGCTGCTCTCTGGGGCGTGAGGCTTCAGAGTAAAACAGCAGTGGCCTCCAGGAGGGGACTCTGCTTAGGACACAAGACTTCAGTTTGAGAAGCCAGGGCCCCCAAGCGTTGCCCAATCATCTGCAGATTGCTCCAAATGCCCCACTCATGAAAGGAGCTGAAGCAGATGAGAGAGATTCACGTAGGAAACTAAGTGTTGCTATTTCCTCTTAGTGAAAACTGTTCATCTTCTTCTTAGATTTTTATTATACTTCTGCAGTGGCTACTTGAGAATATCCTTTTCAATAGCTCACCTGTCTGTGTCATTTCCAGTATTTTTGCTTATGTAATAAAGGCTATTTCTATATATACAACTAATAATATTTTCATTTCACTGGAAAAATATAACTTTCACGAATTCAGCTAAATAGTTATTGACAAGGTAACATGTCAAGCACCATTGTTTTACAACTAGAAAAAAACCATGTATTGCATATTAATCAAAGGAAAATAGAATGTCTAAAAGCACCTCAGCTATGATGAGACATCTAGAAGAATATGCACAGTTTATTACATGGGAGGGAGATGCATAAAGTAACACTGAAGCCCCTGCATGTGGGTTTTAAGACTGAAGGGCCCAAGGAATGGCCTGAGAAGCAACTACATTAGCTAGGACGGACCCTGCTCATTTAGTCTGAGTCACTTGTAAACCCCAGTGCCCTTTGACAGTCTTCAGTGAATGGCAGTGCATGCAGAAAGCTGTACTTGCACGGCCTAGCTCTCATCTTCCAAATGTAATTTTAAAACTGTCCACTCAGATACCCAAAAGCACTGCTTGTTTTTCCATTTTCCTCTCCGGTAATTCTTTTACACTCTCATCTCTGTGCTTGAAGTCTAAGTAATCAGAAAAAGAGGAACCCTGCTGGCCGCTCTGAAAAACCCTGAGGCTGGGCGCTCCTCCCTGCGGGTCCCCTCTGTCTCCGCCTGCTCCAGGCTGCCTTCTGCCCCGTGGGTGTCCTCCGCTTGCTCTTCTTTAGTCACATCCTCCTCCTTTTCCTCCTCCTCCTCCTCCTCCTCCTCTTCCTCTTCCTCCGCCTCCTCTTCCTCCTCCTTGCCGGCTTCCCCTCGCCCCTGGAGGGTCCACTTGGCCTTGGTGGACAGATCTTGGGGCACACAGAGCTGCTGGCTCTGGGGGCACAGGCTGGGGCTATAGGGCTCCACTTCGCAGCAGTTTTCCTCCTCCTCCTCCTCTTCCTCCTCTTCGTGGCAGGGGCTGCCTCGGGCACTCTCCCCATCCGACTGGAACACAGCCCCCTTTGGCCCTCTCTTCTGTGAGAGGTCAAAAGGCTCCTCCTGCTCCAGGCTTCTCAGGCCACCCGCGGTCTGTGCCAGGGCCATTCTGCCCCTTCCCAAACCTGTGAGAGCAGAGCAAGAATTTAGGAATCCAGAAAAAGCAGTGGAGAGGGGCAGTGAGTGGGTGGGTATGTGAGGAGGGGGTGCCTAGGGCTTTTCACGTGTTCTGATTGTACACCTTAAAAATAGGTAATTCCCAGTAAGGAGGTGGACATGGGAGGCCTGTCAGTGTCTAAATCTGTATACTCCTTTTAAGGTGAATTTGGCAACAAGCAACAAAAGCTTTAAAAAGAAGCTTTGCCTTAGCAGTGACACAACTGAGAATTTAAATGATGAAAAACAGGCAGGCAGGAGCGTAGAATGTATGTGTAAGGATGCTCATCACCACATTTTTTATTACAGTGAAACTGTGAAAAAAATTTGGTATTTAAGTGTCGGTTAACACATAACAGTACATCCACACAGTGAAGTATGTATAGATGTAGAGGTGATATAGAGATCTACTAAAGATCATAAAATGTATTCTCCATACATTTGAAGTGTATATATATTTACATATATTATATATAAATATATATCAGACTCAATTCTATCTTTCTCAAAAAACATCTGGAAGGATGTGGTGGTTAAGCTTCACTGGGACAATTTAATTGGCTTGGGAGCTGCCCTAAATTAATAAAGCCTGTTTCTGGGTGTGTCTAGGTGTGCCATGGAGGCGTGGCCTTGGGGATTGATCTGGTCCCTGGCCCCTCCTCTCTGGCTCTCTTCCTCTGTTCTACTTCCTGGCTGCCAGGAGCTAAGCAGCTTTGCTCTACCACACCCTCCCTCCATGACATTCCTGCCTTGGAGCCAGGAGACGAAGGACTGAATCCTCTGAAAATGTGAGCTGAGCCAATAAAACCTCTTCTCCTTTAAGTTTTAGGTGTCAGGAAAGTTGACTGGTACAAAGGATAGATGCCAAAAATCTCAAAATGGATAAACCCTGAGGTGGCTATTACATTTTCTCTTTACTTCTCAAGTATTTCTTATTTTTCACAGTAGGCATAGATTTTACTGTAAGGAAAAAAAAGCAGCAACAGATATTTTCATATTGAAAAAAACAGATTCCACTAGGACCTGAGGAGGCCACTTCAAGATCATGGGCCCTGTCCAAGAGTATAGAGGGTACAGGGTTCCAAGAAGCTCCCAAAGCCCCTGTGTCTGACCACACATGCCCTGTACTGGGCACAGGGATTTGAGAGGGTCTCACTTTTGGTTTCAGTTTGGGGGCCTGTACCAATGGGTTTTGCAGTGGCCTAATAGACATGAAGTAGTTTTATTTCACCCCACTGTTAAGGCCTCTGACCGCAATGAGTCGACAATCAGGCTCTGAGGAAAGAGGCTGAGACTGGGAAGAGGAGAAAAAGGCAAAAAGTGGTCTGGACCGCTCAGGGTAGGAGCCTCAGGGTAGGAGCACCTCAAGGAAGGGCAGGGGCCCCTGAAGGCCAACCGCCTCCTTTCTGACATCCTCAGACAATGCAGCTGTCTCTCTGTCTTTTGCCCCAGTGGTGGAACAAACGTCACCTTCTCTGGAAAAATCCAGGCCTAGCTTGGGAAGTGGCTCAGGTAACTAGAGAGTCAATGAATAATTCAGGAAGAACACATTTTCAGGGAAAAGAAAACTTGCTTTTGCTTTTTTAACCAGAATTTTTTGAGGCTGGTGAACAAACTCCAGCCCTTGTTTGTGTTGGTTCCAGTTCTCTGTCAGCCAAGAGTCACCATAAACTCAGTGAATGTAGTGAAAAACCTGAAAGCTACAATTATTTTTTTCATGCTATGTGTACAGGCATGGATCTCAATTAAGAATCTGTGCTGATTTCACTACCTTTGTAAGCAGTAGACACAAGCAAATCACCCCTGGTTTTTGCCTAGAGTAGTGAGCACTGGCTTGATTCAGAAATCCTTGAGTTGGAATCTTAGTTCTGCCTTCAGACTTGCTGTCTGACCTGAAATAGCTTATATAACACCTTCGGATGTTGGTTTCCTCTTATATGCAGTGAAAATAATAGTCTCTTTTACGGATTTGTGGAGGTAACCAATAATGCTCCCAAAGCTCTATGCTTTGACCAGTAACAATGGTGGTCACAAAGCAGTTGAGATGATTTTGTAAATTCTACCCATGACTGTTTTATGTCTTCACACACAGACCTCCTGGAGGGCAAGGATGGCCTCATTCTCTCCAATCTGTCACTGTATCATGCTGGACAGAGGTGTGTTTACTGCCTATCAAAGGACTGGTTGGTTAGGTGAGAAGGGAGGAAGCCTGCTAATCAGTAGGCTTGGAACACGAACTTTTCACTGCTGAGGGCCCTGGGGCTGTGAAGATAAAGGAGGCAAGAACATTTCAAGTTCAGTGAAGATTCAGTGTGGGGGAGACAGAAAGCCCTACTCTGTGATTGAAAAGAAAATTTTCCTTGTGTGAACAAGGAGGGGGTCTTTGGCTGCTACAAACAAACACTTCTGCTGACAGCACAGCGGGCAGACCTGTTTTTAAAAAGGAAATCAAAACCACATGCACTTTAACAGCAATGTGATGAAGTGGCTATAATAAAGACTGTTGAGTCCGAAAGGTGTGCGTTCAAATCCTGACTCTGCCACTTTTCAGTTGAACTGTTTTGGGCAAATTAATCTCTTAAAGCCTTAGTTTCCTCATCTATAAAACAGAAACCTGAGAAGATCCTCTATCTGGGAGTGGCTGTGATGATTTAAGGAGCTAAGGCACCTGATGCAGTCTACAACAAAGAAACCAATACTGGCGCCGAGTGGCATCACCATCATGTTCCGAATTTACTCTCCATGACTTCCTTGAACTTATGGCCTTCGATATTAGCATTACATGTTTTTTAGTAAGATTTTAAGTCTGCTCCTGCTACTCCACTGTGGTCCTGAAAATTACATTCCTGTTTTTGATGAGAGTGATCCCTCAAAGCAACACCCCATAAAACTGAATTCCACTCCCGAGTGCTGCCCACTAAGCCCAGCAACGGGGGCTTCCTGGAGATGCACTACCTTGAGCGTGAAGGCCCCGCTCCATCACTCCGTGTTTGACCTTCATATGGCGAGTCAGGTTCCCCTTCAGGGTGAACTTGCTTGGGCAGTAGAGGCACTTGAAAGGTTTGCTGTCTGAGTGCAGGTGCATGTGGCCCATCAGGTTGTGCATCCGGTTGAATTCCTTCCCACACAGCTGTTGGAGACAGAGGTGAGGAGAGCACAGTCATCCTGCCAAGGATACCTGCCTCCAAGCCGAGGGACAACGTGCGGGGGACCACACCTGTTTCTACTCTGCTTGGACCTTGGTGTTTCAAACTGCTTCCAAGGAACATGCCCCCTGGAAGTCAGGGAGGGGCTCAGAGGTGGTGCAGGGAGGGGACATATGCAGGAGACAGGGGTTGGTGTTGTCCTGGGGATCTTTAAATGCAGGATAAAAATTGAAGAGCTTCTTTTGAATGCCACCTTTGCAAAGGAGGAGAGCTGATCTGAAAAAGTAGATTCTGGAACTAATTTTCTTTATTAATAAGGATATGATTACATGTTTAGTATTTATGAAGAGTCTATAACATGGAAGACATTCTAAGACTGCCAAGGAATAGCTTGATTCTCACACCAATGTTATGAGACAAAAGTTATGATCACACTCATCTAAGAGATAGGGAAACAGGGCTTAAGCTGCTCGGCCAACCCCACAGCTGGTGGGGCTGGACCTGGGATAAAAAATTCAGGCCACTGGACACCAGAGGTTATCCACCACTTCTACTGCATTCCCCCAACATGGCTCTTCTGTTAGACTGTATCAAGCAGTGTGTTTCTAAATTTTAATTTGCTAATCATTGGGATGAATTTCAAAGTTAAAAGAAACAAAGAAGCATCTAAGGAAGGGATGTGTCTTTCCTCTAGGTAGACATTTGAAGACATGAGAATACTCTCTCGGGAATACACAAAAGTCAACATATTTTATTCATTTCTTTTGTATAATTTCTCTCCACTTCCTTCCAACCACAGCAGAACCACAGCAGTGGTTCTCACACTTGTTCCAGGAGAGCAGCCCCTTCCTTTCAAAGGCACTATGTGTGGATTCTGGATTGAATTTTTATTAATGAAAGCAACATATTCTTCAGAGTTATGAGAGTTGAGCTGACTTGAAGGAATGGGCAGATTGAAAAAATGATGATTCTCTGAAGTTGGGTTGGGAGGATGCTGGGTGGTAAGAGACAGCCAGCCTGGGCTGATACATTTCTCACAGATAATCTACAGATGGGTTATGAGTGGTTGGTTCTGTATTTTTGAATAGTTCATATTTGGGGATTTTAAGTACTCATTCCCTTTTGCTTCCATACTAGCAACAGTGCCTGTGGCATCCTAGATGGGGTTGCAAGCTTAGCACCCAGAACACCACAGTCACTTGAACATGGCAACCCCAGAAAAGGATGAGGGGTTAATCTAGTTCCAACTTCCTTGAGAGAAGCAATATGTGGGATGAATACTTGTTTTCTTTTATTCTTTTGTTTTGTTTTATCCTGAACAGAGATAATTAAGATATCAATCTCCATTTTGGTAGAGTTATATTTATCAGCTTAGTATATCCATTTCTTTATTATGGCTAAAGAAATAAAGATTTGACTCTAGAAAGTCCACATTAGAGATTGTACATTTCCAGTCCCGGCTCGTTTTTAGAAAAAGTATATCTCTCTGGGTTTGTGGAATGGTTCCTGATTATTTGGAGAGATGCTGCTGGTGGCAGTTGCTGAGTGTGACCAGGACCTCTGTGAGTATAGTGTTTGTTTAAGCCGTTCTTGCTGGTAGATTGCAACACTCACAAAGGCTGTGTCTGCCCTTTTATTGTACCCCTTGCCTAGCTGATGCATCATGGGTCCTCAGTAAGAATCTGTTAAGTGGAGCATTGGTGCACACTGCAGCAGAAGAATGGATAGAAGAAAAATTCCCAAGTGGTGAATCACAAGGGACATAGGGGGAGAAGAGCTGAAGGCTGGAAGGTCAATTAGGCCACTGCACAAGTCCAGGCATGGATGAGGTCCTCTAGACCAGGCAGACGCCACTGAAAGGAAGGGATGAGTGCCTTCTGAACTTGCTCCCGGGATGGGAGAAATTCATCCTTGAGTTATATCTGTGGTTGCTGAGGTATAAAAAGCTGGACTGGCCTGAAAGGATTTTGTGCAAGGCGTGGAATTTTAGCCTACCCTTGAAGAGTCTGTAAAGTGTCCTTTGTTTTGACAAAAGGATAAAATCTCTCTCTCCCTCTTTTTTTGTGGCAGGTTCTCACTATGTAGTTCAGGCTGGCCTTGAACTCACTATGAAGCCCAGGCTGGCCTTGAACTCATGCTGATCCTCCTGCCTCAGCCTCCTGAGTGCTAGGATTAAAGACGGGTGGCACTTCATTTGTGTCAAGCTTATACCACATGCAAGTAACTGTCACTGTTGTGATAATGATCTTACCTACTGGGACCGGGGGCAGGACAGACTTTGCAAATCATGGGCCCCAAAGTCTGACCTACCACCTTGCCTGCTAAAAACTCCACATACAGAGGTGTGCGCTCATCACAACGGCTACCTCTGGGTGTCTTCTAGGTAATTCCTCAGGCTCAGGCAAGCTACCTTTTAGTGTATTTTTCTACTCTATTTTTCTGGCTCAATTCATCCAGTACTGAAATTATTTAAATATTTTAGTAATGGGGACATGATGACTTTAAATGATACTGTCCCCTACAGTCAAGACCTATGACCTCAGGGAAAGTCCACTGTGGCACATGACTGGTCAGCTACATTATCTTGTGTGGGGTTGATAAAAGAAATTGATTTTTGTGTGTTGCCAAAATTCAGTTTTACATACTAGAGTTATCCTGTGTAGTTTATTGTGGCCTGCTGTGTGCCAATGGAGAGCTTCTCCAGAGCTACAGGAGGTGTATCCACTCCAAAAGGTGTTTGGACCCCCAAATAGTGTCCCATGTAGCCTCGAGTGGAAGAGCCACCTCATTTTCTTTGCAAACAATCTCAGTATCAAGCACAGAGCCACACACATAGTGCACTTAATAATACCTAAGTACTCGAGCCGGGGATTTAGCTCAGTGGTTCCGCCACCTGCCTCGGAAGTGCAAGGTCCCAAGTTTGATACCCAGTACAAAAACAAAACAACTAAGTACTGTATTTGGTTGAAAGAATAAAACAAGTTAGAAAAATAGCATTACCCCATGCAAAATTCTATAAAGCAGCTATGACAATTCTCTTCCTTTCTCCCACTAAACCAAAACACATTAGTTTGCAAATGAAAATCCTTACTGGCAGAAGGATGGAGCCAATTAACTCTGGGTCTGGGACACCTGGGGCTCTATTCACATCTCGGGGGTAGGTATTTAGCTTCTTTCCCTCAGCCCCTGACCCTTCCAAGAAGCCCTCTAGTCCTTATCCAGAACACCTGGCCTCTTCATCTGCCTAGAAGATTATCTTCACATGACAATGACCAAGTGTGTAAAGATATTTTATGTCTCTGAAATTCACAGAGAAACCTCTCAGACTGTTGGTGAAGAGGGGCCAGAAAAAGAGGCTGGGCCAGCTAATGATAGCATCTTGAGTTCAAGTTTTAGATATAAGATCCAAGCAGAATCACTGCAGTCAGGGAGGGGAACTGGATTGGAAGGAAGAATGGCTGGGAGGGAGCTCCAAATTCTATTTTTTTCTCTGGGAGAAAGCAGCCATTTAAATTAAAGTCCTTTTAATCATGAGGTGTAAAGCCAAGAGCTTGCCCTGGTCAGAACGTGCTGGATCATCTCCTACCAAGGTCTGCAGACTTTAAAATAAATACTTTATTATATAGTTGATGGAGTGGTATAGACTCAGCTTTCATCTTTTTAAGAGGGGGTGGACCTCAAAGTTCAATTAAAAAGTGTGAAGGGCCTGGGCTCAATCTCCAGTAGAGTAGGCAGAGAAGCTGGAATGAACAGTCCAGTTCCACCAGTGCTGCTCATTAGAGAGGTAAAGCAGAGGGCATTCTGGTTGAGATGACCACTGGAAAGATGAAAGCTGAGATTTCTGAACTATCATTTAAAAACAGGCTACATGGTCATGAGGTTTTAAGATGACAGAACAGACAGACAGGTGATAGTAGGAACCCAGAATGACAGACAACTTTGTCTCCTGTACAATGTTGACAATAACCACAGTTTCTCATGAAGGATATTGGGAGGAACAAATGAGAAAAGTCATGTAAAGTACTTGGCCAATAGTAAAAGCTCAATAAATATTAGGTTATATTACTATCATTATCTAGTCTATGGTCAACTATTTAACATTCCAGAAACAGGAAGATCTTTGAAGATGAGGTTGCTGTCCTTTTCAGCAAGTTAACTGGAGGGGATATCAAAGCCAGGACCAAATAAGGAATCCAAGTAAATCCCTGCTGGCTGACCTGTGGCCTAATAAAAATGCAAGCAGTGTGCAGGCCTATCCTGGGAACTGTGCAAGGAAAGTGAAGATTCATCCTAGGTGGCAGGTTTCAGCGGGTCCTGCTTCCTGGCTCACTCAGGCTGCCCTTGAAACAGCTGGCCAGGCCCCAGTTTGCACCCAGGTCTCCTTCCTCTGGGCTCCTGGAATCTTTCCTTGCCAGATGCAGGGCCTTGCAGCTCCTCAGGCACTGGCTGCCCATGAACCCACAAGACCACGCTGGCAGCCAGGAGTGGGCATGGAGAGGTTGGGTGTGGGGAGAGATAGGGCAAAGGCAGTAGCAGCCACAGGCCAGGGCCAGAAGCCCAGAAAGTCAATAAGAAGCACACTGCCTCGCTGTAGCCAGCCTGAGGTGAGCTTCAGTGCTGAGATGCCCCAGGAAGCCCATGTTTTCCTGTTCTGAGAGCAAAGGTCAAAGAGCTGCAGCCCACAGCCAAGGAAAATGGCCTCCCTGAACTGCCCTTCCCTTCCATTCTTCCCCCTCTCTCCTTTAATAAGAAGGGTGTTCCTTTCCTCAAAGGGAGAGAGAGGGAGGGAGGGAGAGAGAGACTGTAAACTGTCCAAAAGGACCGTGAGAAAACAGGAAGCTTTGAAAAGTACAAGAGAAAGCAAGATGAAATCTATTTGCAGGCTGGCCCCTGGGGACATGTGAGGCATTGTTAAGCAGGCAGTTCATACAGCTATATCCTTCCTTCTGCGGGAGGAGGCCTGTGTTGCCAAAAGGCTGCTATCTGGTCACTGCCTTAACCCCCTCTTCGCCAGCCCAAAAGCCTGACCCTAAGCGGTGGACCCCGCAGAGTCCCCCATGTGGTTTCTCCCCCTTGGAGCACCGCAGAGCTTGAGGGGAAACAGCCAGTTTGGCAGAAGAGGAAGTGGAGACCCTTTTCAGGGAGACCTCACCCCTCATCTAAAGGCTCTACCATCTGCTCCAGCCCTCTGCTATAGATGACCTGGTGATTCATAACTCAGGCAGCTCCCAGCTTCACCCATCTCAAAAGAGAATTTGTCCCGGAAATTCTGGATGCCTGCTTTTCCTGGACAGGTTTTCCAAAGACAGCAGCTGGTTCTTTGCTGTTATGGAGTGTGGCTGCTACAAGGATAGTGTCCAGATCAACCCGTATGCTTACGCAGAATCTGGGAAGTGTATTTCTGAAACATGGCTTCAGTCTACAGGCACAGGTCTCTGGACAAACTCCAGCTGGCTCCAAAAAGCAAGGAGTCCAGAGAAGCAAGGAGTCCAGAAGTCGAGTCAATAGCAAAAGAGCCCAGAAAGGCAGTGATTGTTTTTATGTAAGCAAAAAGAAACATAGACTGAAACCTTTCCTCTCCTCTAATATTCCATTCTATTGTTAATGCCTAATCCCACAGTTAGTGAATATTTCTGCTTGCTGGAGACAGCTGTTGCCACTGAGCACAGGGCCAGGGAGAACTATTTCATGCTACAACAGGGGAAGGATTTATATTGGAAGAGAATTTTAATGGTGAGAATCTCAAGAAATTTGAAAGTGTTACTAAAGAATCTTCCCTGTTCCAAGTTCTTGGGTAAAGGAGAGAGAGCTAGCTCACTTCTGGAGTGTGGCAGCAGCAAGGCCTGCCATAGCAAGCATGGGAAGAGAAAGCTCTTCCCTGGCACCATGACCAAGCTGGGGTTGAGTTCTCTGGGCTGGGCTCGTTCTCCAACATCGCTATTTGGCCAGCCAGCCATTTGTTTCTGATGGCTTTGAAATGCATAGCAATGAGCAACTGGCCTCCATCCCTCTCCCAACTTCCAAACCCCAACAACTTTCACACAGGGTCAGATTTCCAAGAATCCAGCACAACATAGATGGGAGGCCAGGTCCATGGGACACCATCTGGAGCTGGCTCATCCCTAAAGAGTTTAAAAACACTGGAAGCCTGTTGAATAATTTGGGAACTCAGACATGCTCTGAAAGTCTTTTGACATGAAAAAGGGTGGGAATACTTCCCAGGGATTTGTGACTTTTGAGGATGATCCGTCCAATTCCTGTGCCAGACCATCTTCCGTTGGGAAGTATGAACTGTGCATCATTTCAAAGCTAGAGAGGAATCACCTGGCAGTTTGTTTCTGGCACTTTCCAGGAGAGAGGGGACTATGGGTCCAGGTGACTGACACCCATTGTTGTTGTTTTAGAGATTTTAAGGAGAGAGAAAGGTCACCTTAATTGGACAAAAAATGCCCTTCCAATTGTTTCTGTCTAATAATATATAACACTCTCTACCTGGCCTTCTTGCTTATGGTGTAACCTCCTAAGAGTATGTGGCCATCAGAAGAAGTGCCTTTGTCTTACCAGTCCAATTCCTATGCCAGGCCCACCTCCCATTGGGAAGTATAGACTGTGTATGGTTTCAAAGCTGGCCTCCCACTTCACCCTCTCTCATGGGAACTGATGGTGTGGATCAGACATCCAGAGCCTAATCAACCCTCAGGGAGAGGCAAAATGGTGTTTGTGAGCCATCAGGCTGACATGGCACACCCTTGGGGTGGGGGGTGGTACACCGTAATGGGGTAGAGCGGGACACAACCATTCCTAAACAAGAGGCCTGGCATATCCAGCTAGGATGGCTCACTGCAACACTGGGCCCAGGCTGCGTTGCTCTGTGAGGTTTCTGTGTACCAGAAGTCTGTGTACCTCACATCTCAAAAGCCCTCATGTATCCCTCCACACCAGGAGTACTGTCTGCTGGGTTATACCACTACTGCTGCATGAGAATAGATGAGATGCAGGTGGGAAGCTGTTAGACTAGACCAGTATGGATTTTTTTTTAGGGGATAAATCAGGCAATGACTTGCTTCATGTTTTAACAACTTAACTTCAGAACAGTTGAAAAGATAAAAACATTATTCATGCTTGAAGCCCAAGAGTAAACACAGCCCAGGGAATAAAGAATGACAAAGAGACCCTGCCTGCACCTCCCCTGTAGGAGACAGTGAACCTCTGCAGGAGGGAATGATGCTCTGGAGTGAAGTGCTTTAGGGGTTCGGTGGAGTGGGAAGGAAATCAAAGAAGTGCCTGAAGAGAGAGAAGAACTGCTCTGTGGCCACGGCTGTCCTCTCAGGTGCATAGCACATAGCCCCCCACTCACAAGAATCCAGAGTTGACTTTGATGTTCTGACTTCACTGTCTTGCAATTCTTAACACTTTCTGAACAAGGGGCCTTGCATTTCCATTTCGCACTGGGCCTTGAAAAATCATGTAGCCTGTCCTGCGTACTGCTTCCTCTCCTTTCAGCTTAGCTGACTCAAGATGGACATAAATTGACTTTCAAACCACTGGGAACTTGGAGAAAAGGAAGGGAAACAGAAGTGGGTGGCAGGAAAAGGGCTGGGGGGAGAAACCTCCCTCTGCCGTGTCTGGACAATACCCATACCGTCTAGGGAAGCTCTGGTTCCTGACCCCTCACCCTGGCCAGGAGTTGCCAACACAGGAAAGGAGTCAACTTCATGGGGGGTTCCTTAAGAGGGGGCCACTCTGCAGAGGAATGAAAGCAACAACAGCCCCGGGAAACAGGGAACCCTACTTCAGGAATATGGACCTGGGAGAGCATCATTCAGACCCCACCCAACCCACAGTAACAGAGAGAAGGAAAACTTCCATTTCAAACAGAAGAGTGCTATAGATACCTAATGCAGCATTTCCCTCTTCTGGCTTCAGCCCCTTTTTTGTGACCAGGATGACACTTGTCCGTACAGTCCTTATGCTGCCCAATTATATGCAAGACTCCTCCTTTTAGAAGCAGAGAAGGAAACAGTGTTGGGTCTGGGGAAGCCTTGGGAAGCCTAAGAGCTCTGAGTAACACCAGTTAGTGCCTTGGGATGTCCAAATCTGCTCACACATTTCCTCCACTGATGATTAATTAATTAATCCAATACAGAAATTTTAACAAAGATGCTCGATCTCTGTGCTATGTGGCACTTGGGAATAAATGAAAAAGACTCTAGGTGACTATACTCTTAGCCAAAGCAAGCATTTCTGAGGTGCTTTGAAAGGCTACATTTGGCTACCTTTTTTGCCTCTGTGTAATATTTTTAATTGGAATGCAATGATTGTACACATTTATGAGATACAGTGTGACATTTGTATTCATCTATACAGTGTGTGATGATTAGTTCAGCATAATTAGTTCATAATCTCAAACAGTTTTCATCTCTTTGTATTGGGAACACTCAAAATCCTTTCTTCTGGCTATTTTGAAGTATACAATAAATTATTATTAATTATAGACATTTTACTGTGTTACACAATACTACAACTTACTCCCCCTAACTGTATTTTTGTATACAGGGAAAGAAACCTGCATGCCAGGACCACCCCTTTCATCCCCACTGGGAAGCCTCTCTTCAAATCAGAAGGTTCAGTTCCAAGCATGAGAAGGGGAGGAAGAGAAGTGGGAGAAAAGAGGGGGATTTTGTTGGAAGATTTTCTCACTCTTCTCTCTGTTCTACTCATTGGCTTGTAAGGTTTCTCCTCTACTTTGGGGCAGGAGTTCTCCACATTGGCTTCATCCTTAACCAATTCCACTCTCAAATGGCCCTTCCACCCTTAGACTTTCCCAGCTGCCTGGGCACTGATGCCACAGTGACACAAACAGGGTCAGTTCCTCAGGGACTGGCCACGGGCTGATGTAAGCACACGTGTGGTGGAAAGAGATGCTGGCAGACAGGACTTAGGGCTGCCCAGGGACCTACTCTGAGCCTCACTAGGCTGCTGATGAACCAGATTAGAAGGGTCTTTGGGAAATCCTCCCCACTGGAGATGTGCACAGCCCTGAACATGCGCACAACCCCAAGTCTGCCCTTTATGCCCACCTTGCATTTGAAAGGCTTCACATCTGAGTGGACGATCATATGTGCCTTGAGGGTCTGCTTCTGCACAAAGCTCTTGTAGCAAAGGTGACACTGGTAGGCGCGAATGTTGGTGTGAATTAGTACGTGTCTCTTCATGTTGGCCAGCAGGGTGAATTCTCGCCCACAGATCCCACACTTGTGCTCCTTCACGCCCTGCGAGGAGGCCAGAGTCAAGACATCTGTGGTTAATGGGAAGCAGACTTCCATGAGGGTTATAGACATTGTTTTCCTCCCCACTACATAATCCACAAAGAACGAAGTCAAGGTCCAAATGGTGTAGCTTTAGCCTTGTTATTATTTTCTTGAAAAGTGAGATTACATAATCTCCCCTCCCCTCTGAACACCATAGATTAGCCAGACCACTAGAGAAAAGGAGCTATTGCTTTTGTTGTTCCTACTGCCCACATAATTCTATAATAACAGTTTTAAAGGATTAATAGGGTTTGTTTAAGAGCACTGTGGATGGATATGCAAAGTGAACCTACAATCCAGCTTTCACAATAATGAGAAAACAAAATCTAAACTGATATTATTGTTTCCCACATCAAAATTGATGTCTCCTTGAGTTCTCATTAACAGACTTAAAAAATCCCAGAAGAACAACTTATCCTCACTTCAATGGATCACAACCTGGAAATCACCCTCTCCAGTTGGTCCCCTGGCTTCCCTCAAGCTTTAGTGAACAGTGTGTCATGGCTCCGGAGTCTTCTCTAACTGAGCTCCTTCTGATGGGGAAATGTGGTAGATGATAAACATCTGAATTAGAAAATAGAATAGGAGGTTATCTAGTTTCCTTGGCACCGATAGAAAAGTGTTTGAGTGCCTGAGCATCTATTCTCCCAGTGCAGAGCATTTCCAGGGACTCAGAGCTTGAGTAGAATATTAGCTAAATCTGAGTAATCAGTTCTTCCCTGAAAATGCCTGTTCAAGATGTCCTGATCCAGAACCACCTTGTTTTGTTTTGTTTTTGAGACAGGGTCTTGGTATGTTGCTCAGGCTGGTCTCAAACTCATGTGCTCAAATGATTCTCCCACCTCACCTTCTTGAGTTGCTGAGACATCAGGTGTGTGCCACCATGCTCAGCCAAAATACTGATGAAAAGGAAAACTTAGAGAACCATGGTACTGAAATGATTCTTACAGGACTAATTAGAACAAATTCCAAAAGGACAAACTTCAAAAAATCCATGTTGCCTGGAATCCGCAATGGCCTAAGGAAGAAAGGATTTATTCCAAGCTCCGTTCTGACTGCCTATATTTCCATTTATTTAATTTTTGGCATGGTAAGACAGTAACACTCTTTGGTTTTGGTGAGTCCATTGTACTAAAGGGTAGGTTCAGATCTCTGCCCAGCTATTTACTGGCTGTGAAACCCTGTCTAACCAGGTCCTTTCCTGGTGAAGACTTCTGTTCTCAAGATGAAGTGGTAGGTCTTAAGAACCCCGGACTTCTTTCTAGCTCAAACGCTTTCTCATCTTTGCAGATGAGCATGGATTTATACTAAAAAGAGATTTAAGAGTCAATCTCCTTCAAAAATTGAATTTTAATGTCCTCTAAGAAAATGAGTGTTTAAATTTATTGCATATTCAGTGAGTTTGAAACCAATAAAAATATTTTCTTGACAGGCTTTATATTTCACTATTGAATCTTTCTTCTCTCTAGATATTCACTGGGGCCAGGGATATGGCTCAGTGGCACAGCACATGCTTAGCATGGATGAAGCCCTTGATTTTATCTTAGAACACCCCCAACCCTGGGCTTGGCTATAATCCAGTTAATTTCTTAGAGAGAAAATTCTGTATCCAAAGACTCGCACATGGGCTGGTGTAAAAGGCAAGAGAATAGGAGCCTGACCATAACTTTGGAGCTATAAAGGAAGCTGCTGTGTCTGACAAGAACAGTAAAAGGACAGAGAGGGTGCCTATGGGGTGTTGGTTTGAGGAAGGGAAGGGGCTGGAAAAGGGACAGTCTTTGCGAGTTAAGTGTTTAGGACTCAGGTGCTGGCATCAGGGATTCCCTAGTGACCTTCCCACGCCTTGGTGTCTATATCTGCAAATTGGAGTCACTCTCAGAGTTGCTGAGAAATTAGTGTGGATCAAATGAGAAGTAAAGCACTGATCTCAGTAGAGCAAGTCTTCAATAAACTCTACCTGTCACTGTTGGCTGACACTTCTAATTACAGTGGATTTGTTTTCTAATTTAAACAAAACTTATTTCAGGTACCAGGCTGTTTCTTCTCATTTGGCTTCATTGTCTATTATCTTAGAGAATCTGTATGTTCTAAAGTGTACCTTTTGTACATGGGCAGGAACCCTTGAAATAAGTAAATGTTTCCCTTTGTGTCTTCATCTCAATCTACCTTTATTGATGACTCCTGCATTTGGCAGGCAACTCCCCTCAGATGGTATCTACTGGTGTCTTTTGTAGAGCAGGAGCTGTTTGTGCAGTGCCCACGGTGCAGTCCTACACTTCATCTCTGCTGCAGGGCAGAAAATGTCCTGTGTTGTGTTCTAACAAATGAAGCCTATTAGAGAAGAGCAGAAGTGTTTTCCTGGTTGGGAAAAGTCTTCCACTGACCTTTCAGAATTAAAGAATGTTGTAATGAGACTTTAGCTTGCTAGAATTCTTTCTTGCCAAGAAAACCACCAAGGTTAGGGGTAAAGATAGAGCTCAATGGGGCAGAACTCTCCTTTCCTGTAGCTCAAAGCAGACTCAAGTCAGCTCAGCCAGGACAAGGTTTCAGGATGCCACCAGGGCCTTGTTTAATTCAGCCTGAGTGACTCCAAGGTTTGCTTAAAAATGAAGCCAAATTTAGACCCTAGGGCCTGAGTATCTCCTTGAACACCTGAGCTCAGGGAAGATGAAACCAAAGCAAACAGAGAAGGATGCTTCCTCTTGCCTCCTACCATACCAACCACAGACTTCTGAACCCAGGCAGGCAGAACCTCAGCCCTGAGGGACTGTGCCCAACACTGCTCTGCTCAAGCCACCTGCGCATAAATCAGGCCTCAGAGTGGAGTAAGCAAGCAACTGGAAAGGTAGCTGAAAAGGCCAAGAGAATTCTCCAGGAGGCACTCACTGGCATAGGCCAGGCATGGAGGGGATAGGGTGTGGTGACATATTCATGCTGGTAGGACATACTCGTGCCTGGGTGAAGTTCTAGAAACAAAATTCCAGGGATTCTTGGGGGCTAGGCAGCAGCAACAGAGCAATCAGCACCATCACTGCCCACTCTCTTTTCTGCACATCATCCTTTCCTGCCAGGCCCACCTGACATGGGAGAGGGCTCCATTGATAGCCTATGGTCCCACCATTTGACGCTTCTCTAAGTGTGTGTGTGTGTGTGTGTGTGTGTGTGTGTGTGTGTGTACCCCGCCATACCTTGTGGGTGAGCGAGTGCTGCTTGAGGTGGTGAGGCTGCACAAACTCCATGCCGCACTCAGAGCAGATGTAGGGCCGGATGTCCTTATGCTTCATCATGTGGTTCTGCAGCTGGCTGGGGTACTGGAAGGTCTTGTTGCACTCGGAGCAGTTGTACTGGATGGGGCCCCGGTGCGTGGTGAGGTGCCTCTTCAGCTGGGCCAGTGTGGGGAAGTCGAGGCCGCACTCCACGCAGATATTCTCCCGCCCGCTCGCGTGCTTGGCTTCATGGGCCTTGAGCTCGCTGGGGTAGGCGAAGCCCCGGCCGCACACGCGGCAGTTGTGCGGCTTCACCTCACTGTGCTGCATCATGTGGCGCTTGAGGTGGCTGGTCTGGGTGAAGGCCTTGTGGCACACCTGGCACTTGTGGGGCCGCGTGCCCTGGTGCGTCAGCATGTGTGTGTGCAGATGGCTGAGCTGCTTGAAGAGCTTCCCGCAGCGGCTGCACGCGTGCGGCTTGATGCCGCTGTGGCCCAGGATGTGGGTCACCAGGTTGTACTTGGAGGTGTAGGACTTCTCGCAGGTGGGGCACTGCCAGCGCTTCTGCGCACCGCCCACGTCCACGTAGTAGCTGTCGTCGATCTGCACGTTCACGTCCACCCTCTCCACCTTCTGCTTGACCTCCTCGCTGTCGGGGGGCTCTGCTTTCCGCGGCAGCGGCGGCTCGGGGGGCTGCTTGGGCATGAAGGCGTGCCGGCCAAAGGGGAAGGGCGCGGTGCTGGGCACGAAGAACGGGAACACCAGGCCCGGGTGCACTTTGGGGTAGTAAGGGTAGGGCGCGGGCAGGAAAGGCGGGGGCGCCGGCTGGGGCCACAGGGCGCTGGGCTTGAGGGGCTCCTGCTTGACGGGCTTGCCCGCCAGCGGCTCCAGTGCGCGGTAGAACTGGAAGCCCACGTCGCACAGGTCGATCATCTGTGAGTCACACTTGGGGCGCGGAGGCTGCGGGAAGAGCAGAGGCAGGCTCGCGGGCCCGTGGGCTTTGCTCTCCTCCGAGGGGAGGCTGAGAGCCGCCTCTTCAGCAGCGTGGCTGTAGGGCATCTTGGTGGGCATGCTCTTCCGCTTGCGGGACCCGCCTCCTTCGAAGACCCCGGGGAATCCGTCCAGGTGTCCAGCTGGGGGTTCATAGCGAAACTGGGCAAATGGCCCCCGGAGGGCTTCCGGGAGGGGATGTCTCTGTGGCGCCTTCCCTCGGGAAGCCACGGGCTGTAGGCAGTGGGGAAAGGACGGGGTCCTCTTCACACCCAAGTTGAAACGCACATCCTCGTCTTTGGTGATCTTCATTTCCTTCTGCATCCTTGGCAATTTTCCTTTAAACAGAAACAGTCGTTGGTTGGCGTTTTTGTTTTGCTTTGTTTTTGAATTTTCCTTTCCCTTTGGGGGTCTGGTTACTGATCAGTACTAATTTACGGAAAGAGCAATACTTAATACTGGCCTTATTTAGGGCTGTTCACCATACCATTGTTCTTCCTTCCCTCGCACCCACTTCTCTTTTGGTACCGGGAATCGAATTTGGGTCTTTGCACTTGCGAAGCAGGCGGTGGAACCACTGAGCTAAATCCCCGGCCCAAAAGGGACCGAAGTGTTTGTTTTTAATTTTAATTTTAATTTTTTTGTACCCGGGATCGAACTTGGGCCCTTGCGCTTGTGAGGCAGGCGCCGGAACCGCTGAGCTGAAGCCCCGGTGTACCCACTTCTAATGTGGAAAGCACTCACTTCCTGCAGGGGGCCCCTACCCAGGGCTGAATCACAGTGGGCTCAATGTAAATCCAGCTACAGAACCATGGCGATAGGCAGTGCGCTTGTTTGCAAGGAAACCTGAGAACTCATCTGGTCCTTTTCCTGATTTAAGATGAGGTCCTAAGTGCCATAAAGATGAAATGACACCCTCAAGGTACACAGCTACTCAGAGGAGGAGTCTGAACTGGGGGCCTGTTCAGTCTGAGATTTAATTGCATCTGTTAATTAAATATGAATTCAATATGTCTTGTCAGATAGTTTCCACCGTAAGGAAACCAATTTTCACTACTCTTGCCTTACCTGGGCCTCTGCTGAGGAGGGTGGGGACATTCAAGGTCATGAAGGGGAAGGGACTTTAATGCTGATCTCAGAATTAATGTTTCCGGGTATCCATTCTGAGCAAGGTGTGCTACTGAGGTGCACCAAGTGGACAAAATTGATATGACTGAGAAAAACTGGGAAAACCACATTATAAAGTCATTTTGACAATGTATATGTTCTAATATTCAGCCAGAATCAACTTGAGGGGGAAATTTCCAAGGTTATGAATCACTAAACCAAAACTTGGGTCTCTCTCTTCATGCAGACGTCAAAGGGAAAGGCAGCTTTTGGTGACTCCTGTGGCACCTGACTATTGTCCTGCGGAGCCAGCTACTGCATCCTGGTGACAATGGGGCATGTCAGGAAGAACCTATTGGGAGAAATCTGGGCCAAAAGCATGTTTCCTTTCACAGGTCTCCTGGATGTTTTTCTATTTCCCTCACCTGGATGCTGATAGAAGGATCCAGTTGCTGTCTTTTCTACCCAAGTCTTCTGAGTTTGCCTGGTTCCTTTGCTCAGCGGAGGCTGCCACAGTTGGCATAGCAAAGTATAAGGTCTAACTGAGTGAACTCAGGGCTCTGGCCTGGGATGGCTACAAACCAAACCGTACAGGGAGAGGTTCTGGGGTGAGAGGGCCAGCAAAGTCCATGATTTGTTACAGTCCTGGTGAGGCAGATGCAGTTTGTAAAAGGATCAAGATATTCCCAAACTGCATGTGTGTTTTGTTGAGAGGGCTGAGAACTGTAGCATAATTGAAGGAAAAAAGTCATTTTAATATTTGGTTACCAAGTGCAGATACAAACAACTCAACTGAGAGGGGAAATGCATGTTCCTATTATGAGAGTATTTGGGCATTATTTAAAGCTGTTCTGTGAACTGGTTGGAGAACTAAAATAATAATATCTATTAATACTCACTTTGTGTTTATGCGAGTGAGATGTTCTCAGCCTGTTGTTCATTCCTTGGATTTGGGCTTTAGTAATAAAGAGCAAGAGCTTGCATGCCCAGTAAGTGGGAGGTTCAGCTTGTGTCCTGTCTTTGCTTCCTCCTCAAACTCTTACCACAATGTGAGATCTTTCCCCACTACTGCCTTGGGCATTTGTAGGAAGTGAAGAGGGCAGTAGCAGAGGGCAGGCCCAGCTTTACAAGACTAGAGAGGTGTGGGTGGGTGACAAAAGGAGAGGACTGGCACAGCAGAGGCGTTTTGATGGCTGCCTGTGTTTACCAGGTGGTCTCCTGGCTTGAGGTGTATGCAGCAGGTCCTGACCACTACACTCACATACAGTTATACAGGGTGGGGATCTCCTCCAAGAATTCGTTGCGTCTATAAAAATAATTGGCTTTCAGACAAGGTTAAATGTGTTCAATGGGAGAGAAAATTGCAGAACCTTTCTCTGGCATTTCATTTTAGCCAGAGTTGATTTTATAGTCTCATGAAGATAGATTTCTTTTGCAGAAAAGCCTGCTCAGACTGGAAAAGCCTTCTAGGGTGAGTGCCTGTCACTGTCACAGCTGAGCCCATCCAAAAGCAAACTGGTTCTGTTTTATATTTATATGATTAAAAGAAACAAGTCCTAGTTCATATGAGGAGTAACATTCCTAACCAAAAGCTAAGCCCAAAGGCATGTTTATTTTCAGTGTTTCCACTTTAATCACTATCAACCTAGTAAAGCAAAGAAACACTGTTGAACAGAGATGGTTTTTTAAAAACATAAATGGCACAGGGCAATTTCTTGTTGTGTCCCCAGTGCAATGACTTCACATGTGTATTCTAATCCCTTACTTTTTAAATTTCATAAAATCAATTTTGCCCAGTTTCTGCCTGGCTATCCTCTTACCCCCAGAATAGCCTGTGCACCATGGAATAAAATCAGTAACCCAAAGAGATTTTAAAGAGCTTGGAATCCACCCACTGCCATTTGAATAGATCTTTAAGAGAGCTTTCCCTCCTACAGAAGAATCTTTAGGAACATTGCCAACCTCAAGGAGAGGTCAAGGAAAAGAGGGGAGGGAGGGAGGGAGGGAGAGAAAGAGAGAGATCGAGAGAGAGAAAGAGAATATGAATCTGCTTCTCCCACTGGCCTTCTTCCTGGCGAAAAATCAAGTGTAGCTGCCGCTAGCTATTAATATCCCTGTCTTTGAGCACCAGTGGATAAGGACAAGCCCTAGGGGGCAGAACAACAACAAAGTCCAGGAAACCACCTATACTGGGGATAGGGAATGTTCAAGGGAAGAGTAAGGCAAAGGTGTCTTCCTTAGGAGCTAATTTATCTTGAAATCAGTCAAGTTAAAATTCTGGGTGTCTCCACAAAATGTATTAATAGACTCCTAGAAAATCTCCATGTGTACCACCCATGTGCTCCCTTTCATTTCTAAAAATAGACTGGCAGCGATCAATGACAGCTACAGGATTCTTGTGTCGGAGGCGGGAGAGGGGTGGGACAGCAATCTGGCTGAGATGTTCAAACTGGGGACAGGCTGGAGTGGGAGGGGAGCAGCTCCAAGCCCTGTCCCATCAGTGGCTGCTTCTAGAGCCCCTGGAGAAAACCAGCAGGTTGTAAGACAGTTTTCCACCAGCACAGGGTGTTGAAACAACATGCAGAAAGAAAGAGGAACTGAAATTTTAGAAGCACATAGCTTTGGACAGGTTTGAAGTCTGAGGGTCTGGGCTTGAATGTTGGCTTTGGGTTAGCAGTTGTGGGGGATTGATCAAATTAATTTTGAGGTCTGAAGGGCCTGGATTTAGCTCAGTGGTACTGCCGGCTGCCTGGCAAGTGCAAGGCCTGGAGTTCGAGCCCCAGGACCAAAAAGAAAAAAAAATTTTGAAGTCTGATGTTCTCGTCCATGAAATGGGAGTCTGAATATTCCTTTAGGGTGATTGGAAACTTAAAATAGCATGTGTGTGACAGAATGTATTAAACACTAGACAGTGCAGTGGCCTTGATGGGTAAGACAGAGTGGACAGAAGGAAAGGGCTGGGGTCAGGGTTCAGAGAATTGATGCTGGCATCATCTCTATTTACTGAAATGAGACTGTTGGTCACCAGTGACTGGCATCTGAGCTTCTGCTCTGCAAGTTCAAAACCAAGGTTTTACCCATTTGCCCTGAGTTGGTCTTGTCACAGCACTGAAGGTAAATACAAAGAGGCCAATGACTTTATTCATTCTGTGTGCAGATAAACTTTCTAGCTTAAGGCTACTCCCTCATCCCTCCTCCATACTCCCATTCCTGTGATGAAAGTATCTTTCTGTCCACATTAATAACAGATTCTTTGGGGAATGAGGAGTTGAAGCAAAGGGGATTGGCTGCTCTTGTGTGTGAGAAGCTAAAGAATTGCCCCTAATCTAATATTGCAGGTCATTTTCCTAGGGACAGGAGGATCTATCTGTGAAACTCAAAGTCTCAGACACAGGGATAGTGTTTTGGATCAATACTGGCAAACCAGCACTTGCAATTACTGGTAGACTTTAAAGACAGGGATTGAGTCTATTTAATTCTCTTCTGCATCCCCAGGCCCTAGCATGTGCCTGCTTTGGGGTGAGAGAAGAAATGAATGGTTCGCTGGGGATTTAGCTCAGTGGTTTCACCGCCTGCTGCGCAAGCGCAAGGACCCGAGTTTGATCCCCAGTACCAAAAAAAGAGAAATGAATGGTTCTTGTTTTTAAAGTTTCCATATGAAACATTAAAATAAATAGTTTATCTTAAATTGTTTAGAATGAGGATGTCTTTGGTATAATTCTAATCAGATTATCAGCATCCTCCTAAGTTCTTGTGTAGTTACTGTAGAGAGTACTTGGTACATACACCTCATGTGAGCTGTTGCTCTTTGATTTTCAAGGACACTATTCTCTTACTCACTTTCCAATTCAGAAAGCCCTAAATCCTGCTTACATTAAGGCCGAGGAGCCATTCTCAAAGTGTCAAAAGGTTCTGCAACCCAGCCAGAAAACAGATTCTTGAAAAGTCCAAAGGGCAGAAGGGTTAGACAGAAAGACTTCTGAATTGAG
The DNA here is from genome assembly GCF_000247695.1 of Heterocephalus glaber. Next base: position 1,549,074 of record NW_004624905.1, read on the forward strand.
AATGAGAACTGTAAGCCAAGAGTTGTGGTCACCCTGCATTCTTCCACACTAAAGAATTTAGTCTACCTGAAGAATTTAGTCTACCCTTTATGCTAATGAAGGGGAGAAGGCTCTAGAAGAATTATACATTTTCATTGCTATGGTCAGAGAATGTTCTAAAGTCCCTGGCCTTCTATGATATCCACCTACTCAGTCACGGAACCCAAAAGGCTATAAATGAGTTAAGGAAGAAAATATTGGGTTGATCTGTGTTAAAGGACTTGGGGGCTCAGGATAAATTCTTTAACAAGTATTATTGATGAGAGTTAATTATGAGGAAATAGAGAATGAATGAATTTTAAAAACCCAATCAAAAAATTTTTTTCTTTGAAAGATAAGGACCAATTAGAGGCTTAAGTAAGAAGAAACTACATTTAGCTTTGGGAAAAAATTGCTTCTAATAATGCCCTTTAATTAGGAATTCACCTACTGCACCAAAATATAAATATTCCCCAGATAAAATTACTGGTATTTTGTGGTTCTCATTTGAACTGAAGGTCATTCCAGTAAATGCTATTGGGCGGTGACAGTGAGTCAGCATGCCAGGGGCGAATTTATCTTCACACTGATTTCTGTTCATCCTGAAATTCGCTAAAGAACATTCCCCTTCACCTGAAAGACAGAAACTGCATTCTTGAAGCTTTCCAGTATTTCTTGGGAAGATGTTACATTTGAGGAGGATCTGTTTCCCTATTAATTTGAGTGTGGCGATACTTGTGTGGTTTGTCCTGGAGCTCTGTTTTCAACAGAGATGAAAGCAGGGAGAATGTGAGGATAAGAAAAGTAGGAGGGTGAGAAGCTACACCAGAGGGACAAAGGCTGGGAAGAAGGATAGGCAGGATAGGGTGGTGTAAACTGACATCTTCTCCCTGCTCATAAAAGATACCTTGGGATAAGGCTTCTTTACTGTAAGATTTTAATGGCTCACCTGGCTCTTTCTGAATTTGTCCTATAGCTAAAGACTTTGAGACTTAAAATTAAATATTCTGATGATTTGACATATTTGTCTTAACATATATGTAGCTGTGCTGCTGAGTTTCTCATGTGCAGGTATCTGGCAGTAGGGATCCAATCTTGCATTCTGAGATTGGCAGGAATAGAAGGATCTCTGTATGTATCTGGCAGATGCACACCATAATGTTTTTTACAAGCCCGCCTTACTGTTGGATGGGACTCAGCAGCAGCACTCATTGCATTTTTGATCACTTCTTGAAGACAACTTGCATGTTCCTAAAGAAACCAATGTCCTGCCTTGTCACTTCCTGGGTCAGTGGTAAAGCCAAAAAGTGAAGACCAGAGGCCTGGTAGCCAGACCCCAAGGGCCCTCCCGGATGCCCTTCTTTCCCTCATTTATTTTACAAACTTCAATTCCTCCTGTTTTGTTATAAAAAGTAATCTGTCAGCTCTCTAGGTGACCAAAATACATTACTTGACAATGAGACTTGTTCACCCATGAAGTAGTCAATTGAACTCACATAATTAATTTTTTGAAAGTTCCTAAATACCACCCAGACATAACATAAAGTCGAATTGAGTTTTGTATTGTTTAAAATGTTCAGAATGAGCATGGATAGATACCATTTTAATATATTTTTAATGGAGCTCTTAATGAAAAGCCAACAGCAAACTCGGCTACTAACTTGCATAGGTTAAAATGGAGGTAGCTTTCATTTAGGAAAGATAAAGTTTTCTTTTAAGTGCTAATTACTAGAATACTTTCTGAAAAGCAGGAGTGGATGCAGTGACCCGAGCCCTGCAACAGCTGTGGGTGTGTTGGGGTCATCACAGTCCTTGAGGCCCATGTAGAGGAAGGAAATGTACTGGAGGTGTGAGTTTGCAGTTCTCTTGCCTGGTGCTCAGCGCTAATCTACCTTTATTTTTTTTTTTATTATTGCTACTGAGGATCAAACTCAGGACGTTGCGCTTGAGAGGCAGGTGGCAGAACCACTGAGCTAAATTCCCGGCCTGCTAATCTACCTCTTATGAATGGAGCTCTAACTGGAAAGTTAGGGTTTATTTCCAATTTTCTTTGGGGGGAAATACCCTTAAAATATATGTTTTATGTTCATAGATCAAATAAACTCAATATATTTACTCTTGGCTAAGCAAAAATACACATGCATTTTAGAAAGCTTTTTGTCTATCTCTGAGAATGGCAGCACACTGTGGATAAGACTAGAAAGTACAACCTTCTGCAAGCAAATGTGGTGGGAATCAGCACATAATCAATGAGGCTGGTCATCTATAGAATGAACATATTTTAAAAATGTAACTCCAGGGCCAGGGATTTAGCTCAGTGGTTCCAGTGCCTGCCTCGCAAGCCAAGGTCCTGAGTTCGATCCCCGGTACCAAAAAAAAAAAAAAAAAAGTAACTCCAGGCAGTGTTTATTGGGGGGGATGGATATGATGGAAATATTTTGTATTTTGATTTTGGTAATGGTTACATAACTGAATTGGTCAAAGCTCATACAACTCAAGACTTACATCAAAATAAGTTTAAAATAAGTTTTAAAATAGAAAATAAATATAATGCTACTCTGTACATCATTATTAGAAGAGTAACTGAGGATATTTGTGAAATGTCCAACCATCAAGGTGACAAGGACCCTTTAACCAATTCATATTTATAAAGTGGGTCCAATAATATGCATATTGTAAATAAAAAGGAATATAAATTAGATTATAAGAAATGTATAGTATTAATTTTTGTTCAATCTGAAGGGAGACTTTAAATATGGCAATTGTGTCTGTGTGTTTTCTATTTAATAAGAAATTAGGACAAGGATGATGTGTTAAATAATCATTGAAAGTCTTCTAATCTTTGGCCCCGATTGCATGTTCAGTAAGCATCCTTCTCTGATTGCTTCAACAATCTTGGAAATTAAAGTAATTACATAGGTGGACAAGATCATTTTGGCCATTAGAAAATATGGTCTTATCCTTGTAAATCAATAAAACGGTATTGATATCTGTGTACACAGCTACCCTCTAAACCACTGTCTTAGTTACTTTTTCTTGTTGCTGAGACAAAATACCTAACATCCAAAGTTGAAGGAGGAGAGGTTTGTTTAGCTCACAGTTTGTAGAAGTTTCAGTCCATAATTGGCTGGTTCCAAGGAAGGGTGGTACAGCAGACAGGCATGGCAGAGGATAAACAGTTCATGGTGGGCAGAAGGTAGCAAAGCAAGCAAGGGATGACCACAACTCTTTCTATCCTTTCTATCTTATCCAGGCTACCTAGGGTGGGTAGCACTCACACCCTTAATCCTAGTGCCCTCAATTCTAGCATTGCACCATGAATCAGTTTCAGCATCACACACGCTAGATCCAGCCACTTTTGCAAAAGCCCCACCTCTGACTGCATGAGGCTTTGGAGGGACATCTAGACACAAACCATAACAACCACAGACCAAATGCTGAGTCATGCCACCTCACCAGGGTCTGCTCTGTCATGCAGCCTACCTAAGTTATTTCTTTAACACCTTGCTGACTATGTCAGCCAGACTGCTGCAATGTTCTGCAGGGAACAGGGTAGGGTAGAGGGAACCTCCACTAATGGAAGTTTTATGGAGACTCAGAGGTGAAACCTTTCTTTTCATCATATATGGAAGCAAATCTCTCACTCTTTAAAGTCTATCATGTTTGTTTACTATTCCGTTCACTGGCAGGGTCCTGTACTGTTATTCACCTGTGTGCATTGGAGTGGGGTGTCCTATATTTCTAACATAATCTAGTTAAAAAGAAACTTGTGTGGTGATATATATCTATATATCTCTATATAGATAGCTCTGTACATTTAGATAGATAGATGATAGATAGATAGATAGATATCTGAGTATCACTAAGTTTTGGGGAATTTACCTGACAAATTTGATGTTCTAGGCTCCTCTTGCTCCCTAGTCCCAAAAAGAATTTTGGTGTTTCTGAAGGAAGGGCTAATGGGTAGACTTGTCCTGTTGCAGTCTACCCCAGCCAACCTTACATAAATTAACTGCTCAGAACATCTCCAGGGAGAAAGGCGTCTCAGCCAAGGTGCTGCAGTGACTGGGGGAGTGCTCCCCAGAAGGTGCAACCCCTGATTCATCTTGGCTCAGGCCCCTTGGCCAATTCATGCCATGTTCTTTTGTCCTGAAAAGTGGAATGGCCTGTTTCACTGCAATAAATTAAATGAGAGTATGTGGTCTCTAGAAATGTCTAAGGTGACAGTGATCAAAATCCACTGAGCCTCTGAGAGTGTGTCACCACAGAGAGAACCTGCCCACATCCCAGCAAACTGTGCAGGCAGGGCAGGCCACCACAACTGCCATATTTGAGCAATGGCTGCAGGTTCCCCAGGATACTCCATGCAAAGGCCCATTAGCTCTGGGAAATGCCCATCCTAATGGCATGTGATGGATCTGTGACCCTACCCTGAATTACTGTCTATTTCTGTCTTCTGATGGGCCACTGCAAAACTACTCTTCATTTGAATACCTTTTATCTCCCCTTACACTTTTTAGTTCAAAGTCTTCTCATTCACTTGCTTTGAGATGTTTTTTTTCTCTTGAATCTGCTCACTAAAAACGTTTATAAAATATATGTACTCCTGCCCTCATGTACATGTACACATAGCTTATCTCTAGAAGGGAATACAAGGATCTGGTTGTCTCTGGGGAGGATAGTATGGCTGGGGCCAGGGGAGGGGTAAGCTTAGGAATCAAGCAGCCAAGTATCACCTTCAGGAGGTGGCATTCCCTTCAGATCCCATGGGAAGGTGCCTCTGCACTTATGCCATTGCCTGGGTGGGAAGGAGACTTTCACTGACATATCTTTCCAAGATATACTTTTACAAATCTGGGAATGGTGTAGCTATTCAAACATTTTCACTTTAAAAATTCATATTGGCTTTCAGCAAACATTCAGATAAAATTAGACTGGAGATCTCCTGCCTTTGAAACTACAAAGAATCCTCTTGAAATATTTCACTGGACACTTTGATTTTTCTGCCCAAGGCCTTTTGATGCCTCTAGCAGGCATCACCCTGTCTTATACCTTGGACATACAGTTTTATTACTGTTATGGCTTGTGTTTAGATGTCCCTACAAAGCCTCATGTGGTCTTAGATGGGGCTTTTTCAGAGGTGGCTGGATCTAGAGTATGTGATGCTGGAATTGATTTATGGTGCAATGTTAGGATTAAGGGCACTAGGATTAAGAGCGTGACTGCTACCCACCCTTGGTAGCCTGGACATGATATAAGGGATAGAAAGAACTGTGGTCATCCCTTGCTTGCTTTGCTACCTTCTCCCCATCATGAACTGTTTCTCCTCTGCAATGTTTTTCTGCTATGCTCCTCTGCCACCCTGCCTTGAAGCCAGTCAACTGAAACCTCTACAAACTGTGAGCTAAATAAACCATTCCCTCTTTAATTTTGGATGTCAGATATTTTGTCTCGGCAATCAGAAAAGTAACTAAGACAATGACCCAGGCTTCTACCATCAGGGGATAAATAACAGCTCAGCAAACCACTTCAGGTGCCTCTTGTGCCTGTCTTATGCTAGGTTTCAGGAAGAAAACATCTAATTAGCCAAAAACAAGATTAAAGGAATTCAGCCTCTGGTAGAAGAAATGGATAGCTAGATGTGCAGAAAATGTAAGAGATACAATAGAAACATCTTGGACTAGTAGTTCAGCTTACTGAGTATGAGAAAACAAGAAGCAGAATTATATTTCTTTGGACACACATAAGAAATTATTTTCTTTAAATTTTTTATATTATTAAAATATCAGAACAATATGAAAAAGATGAAAGAATATGTAGATGTGAAGGAAGAGCGTAAACTACCCCTTTTCCACCCGTGACTCAGCCTCATTATCAGTGTGCCCTGGACAATAGAGGAAGGCTCTGGTGACTTGCAGAATGGACCTGACCTTTCTTAACTGCACTGAGAGCCAGGTGTGTATAAATTTTTTAAAATTACAGTCAACCTTGACAGGCTAGATCAAGATGAGTTTGGTATGAAGATTCACAGTAATTACAGAATTATACACTGCAAATAAGACAAATCCAGTTTCTTCCTCCACCTATCCATGAATTTCTCCTTGACTCCTTCCACAGGGCTGAGAAGGAAGCCTGAGATGCTACAAACGAGGCCCTGACATCTCTGGCTTTGTTGGGTCTTTCCCGTAATGTAGTTAAGTTGCTTAAAAGTTCCTTTCTAGCTAAAATAAAAGTCCAGTTTTATTTGTGCCACTGCAAAACCACAAAATATTGAAGTGCAAAGCAAGCTGCAGCTGTCAGGCAGTCCCTCCTTTCTCGGCTCCCACAGTGTGGGCCCATGTGTGGGAGGCAGCATCCTCATGGGGGCATTGCATTGGGGCTGGATCTCCTTGAGACCAGGGTCATTTCCTAAATGCTTTTTCATCTATACTATCCAATACTGGCATTTTATGACATTTTAAAGTGATACATTTTCCAATTGCAATAATTTTCGAGTTTTAAGAAAATTTTATCTGTTCTTTCATAATAACTAGTAAATAAAACTACCCCAAAAAGGTCTGCGGAATTCCTTCCTTTTCACTCTTCCCTTTTTGCTCCCATTCTACAAGTAGCCAAAATGCTTTCTTTGTTTAGAATTAATCATGAAAAGGAATGTAATATGTTTTGTTTTTGGACCTAACTCTCCTCCTCCTCCACTTCCTCCTCCTTCATCTTTTTTCTTCTTTTCTTCTTTTTTCATACTAGGGATGGAACCTGAGGCCTTGAACATGTTAGGCATGTACTCTATCCCTGATCTACACCCTAGCCCCCAGCCCCTCATTTTCCTTTTGTTTTTTCCAATTAATAAAGATTATTGGTCATTTTTCTTTTTAAGCCCAGATGGATTCTGGAGGTTATTCCAATGGTCTGCTATGTGTGGTGTTTAAAGGATGTCCCTGGAAAGAAGCTCATGTACCCAGGAGGGTGCACATTTATATTAGAATCCCCTGACTTTGAATGTCCAGTGGGCCCTCAAGTTACAACTAGCCTGACATATGAACTTCCATTAGGTTAATGGAAGATTCATCTGCCTCTTGTTATCTACAGCGTGTGCTCAGGTAAGCATCCAGATCTCAGCTGTACTGACTTAGAACCAACTTGAGTTACAACCAGCCCTTGGGAACTGATTGAGTTTGTAAGTCAAGGGTCTACTGTACTTTTTCATTATCCATCCCTCAGAGGCTTTTTCAGTTAAAATGTGATAATACTCCAGGATTTGTTACTGCTTCATTGTGTTTCTGATTCTTGGTGTTTTCTTTATCAACTTCTCCTATCTAATAAATTCTTTCCCATCTACCTGAAATGTTAACTTTATGCATAGAAGAAAATAAAATAAAGGACCAAGAAGTTAATTTGGTAGCACCTTTCACCTTGAACGTTCATTGTTGTGTGGTTATCACAAAAGTGCGTCCATTGCTCTTGGAAATGACTGCTCCCTGCTCTCCTTCTTTCCCTTCCATGTCTAGGACTCTAGTCTTCATGTCCACCACTTTACTCCAAGATGACTTGGAGCAGCTTCAATACACACTCTTGAATATTTCATTTCTTGCCTTTCAAATCCCTTGCATAACAATGCCAAATCCATCTAGAAAAAGTCATTGCTTTTTCTAAGACAACTCTGTTGAACCTATACAATATTGTGTAGTAATTGCTAAACATAGTGTGTAGAGATTGTTATTTGCTGTTCCAGTAGCCATTTCTCCTTTTTCCTTAAGAAACATAACCCTGATTTTGCTTATGATGTCAATGTGCCCAGGAGAAACACTAGTCTTCCCAGACATCCCTTGAGCCAGGGGTTGCTTTGTGCTGCAATTCTGGCCAGTGACATGTAAACAGAACATTGTTAGGGATTTCTGAAAAAGCTTTTGCTGTCCTCATGCAGAGACCACCCACTCACTATATCCTTGCTTGTCTTCCTTCTTTTTGCCTGGAATGTGACTAAGAGGCTGATGAAGGTAGAACCGCTTTATTGGAACCACAAAGCAAGAAGCTTAATGGCAATGCTTCCCACCCAGTCAGGTAGAGAGGTAGAAGACAAGTGTCAGTATTCACTCAGTACTGGTCTTGGCATTTAGTTCAAGAAAAGGAATCCTTACTCCATTAAGCAAATCGTATTCAGACTTCCGTGGCTTGCAGCCAAATATAGCCCTTACCAGAAAACACAAAGCAAATCGAACTACCTAACTTCCAAATTTCTTTAAGATCAAGTCTATTCTATTCTTTTCTCTGAAATCCTCTCAACTGCATTCAGATGCGGCTTTCACTCTTTTCCATGTGGGGCAACTCATCCCACCTCTTTACCTTTGTTTAGACTGCTTGATCCTGCAGGAATGCTCTTTTCATTGATGCATTCTACTTTTACATGCTGAAATTAAGTTCAGGTTCTTCACTGAAGCCTTTGCCTCCTACTTTTACGCCCAATTATCTCTCCCTTCTTTCAAATCCAATTGTTATCACCCCCACTGAGCCCTACATTAAATACATGTTTTCCCCTTAGTTAGACTCTGATTGGTTTGTGATTAAGTTCTGTTTTGTTTTGTTTTGTTTTGGTACCAGGGATCGAACTTGGGTCCTTGCGTTTGCACAGCAGGCGGCGAAACCACTGAGCTAAATCCCCAGCCCAAATATTTAATTTAATGTCCTATAGTTTTTTTGTTTGTTTGTTTGTTTTTGGTCCCAGGGATTGAATTTAGGACCTTGAGCTTTCGATGCAGGCACCTGAACCACTGAGCTAAATCCCGGGCCAGTTAAGTTCTGTTTTTCCAACCATTGCTTAAGTTCCCTGCAGCTCAGGATTCATAGTTTTCTGTCTCCTGTTACACCTTGCATTGTACTGAGCATCACAAAGATACTCACTTGATAGCTTTTCCTTGGTTGTGATTTTTTTACTCTGCATTTTGATACCTGCTTTTTAAGACAGATCTGTCTGTGGCTTTAGGAGCATACATACATTCAGATTATGTCTCCATCTGGTAAATTAATATTACCCCTGGTTGCCAGTTCCAAATCAGAATGAATTAATTTGTCATGTGGAGAAATTTGCAGCAGTAAACATTGTCACTGTGGGTTATTTATTGCCATGAGCATTATGTTGAATTTGCACATTGTTTATGGAGCATTTGCTGGTATTGAAGATCAACCTCTATACCTTAAATCTGGGATTTTGGCATTGAGAGGATATAAGATCAGGACTCTGCGGTCTTGGAAGCACCACAAAGACCAGTATAAAGCTCCCTGGGCTGTCAGCTTCCTGCACTGAGCTGGGACAGAGCAACCTTGGTGAGCCATTGGAACCCTCCTCTGAAGGTAACACTCCTAACTGCATGCAAAGGACAAATACAGAGGAAAGAGGAGACAGTTACACTGGATGAAACCTCTAAGACTTAATTACACTTCAACTAAATTGAAATAAACACAGAACTTACATTGGGACAGTTTTGTGCTTCTCCTTATGTTACCGTAACTTCTCAATTTTCTACACTAATTTTTTTCAATAAGATATCACCACAGCCATATTCTTGCTTTTTTCCTGTCTGTCTCAACACACATACACACCATTGAAAGCTATCTTTTATCCAAATTACCCTATTTTTGTGAGTGTGTCACATGAACAAAATAGGCTATTCCCTTCAAAGATATAGTTCCATATTAACCCTACCTGAATTCCTCTAATTCCTCTATTTCTCCCTCTCTCTCTCTCTCTCTCTCTCTGGCATCCTCTATCTCCTTAACTACAGAATCCTCTTACTTGGAATTCTAAGTCTGCTTTATTGAGTAATAATCCCTTATCTAGAAATGTAATGACTCTTTCTTTGGTGTTGTTCTCCCAGTTTTTAAAAGTTTAATTAGAAAAAAAGGCAGATGGCATGAAAGAATATTCTTTGAATTTTTCTTTTCAGGGGACAAATGCTCAACAGAACTTGCTTATAAATCACTGTGCCATGCTTTGGAAGTTCCTTTGATGAGTCTCAGTGTTGTTTGACAGGATTCCCCAGGAGGTCTTGGGAAGAAATTCTGGGGTCATCATCTTTGCTCCCTCAGAAAGTAGCTTGTGAGCAGCCCAGAAACCTTCCTAGAGGCCTCGGGGGTGACTGCCAGAAGCCAGGGGCCTCCACAGCCTGACCATTATTGGTCAAGGCTTCTGGTGGGTGGGAGATAAAGGGATCGTCTGCAAAGATGTGTAAGATGAATGTTTTTCTCCAAGAGACACCACCTGGTTGGGTAAACCAGTGAGGGAGCTACAGACCATAGATTCTCTGAGCTGGGAGTGATGTAATAGATCTAAAAAGGTAAGCCATACTTCAAGTGCTAGGAACATTTCAGAGTCAGTTTTCACATTTACAAAACTGGGCTCACAATGTCTACCTTAGAAATAAATGGAAAAGCTAATTATCTTGCAGAGTGCTTGTACATAATAAGCATGGTTCCACTTGCTTTTAGAATTTCCATTATAAGAATCAGAAAATTATATTAAATGATACTGACAATAGGATATTATTTCAGAGTGGGGTGGTCAAAGACATTCTCATTAATGGAGGAAACCTGGGATATTTTTTAAAAAACCAAACAGGATTGTTCAAGATGTGCTCTATTTGCTATTCATTTAGTAGTAAGTGAAAGGGACAGAGAGTAGGCTGGGGCATTCTGGAGCCCAGCCACTGAGGGTCCTGCATGCCCTCTGTGCTGCTTTTGTTGATCCGGGCTGACCTGCCAAACCAGGGTCCCCTCTTGTCCATCAGCCTGTAGAACCTGGACTCAGGCAACTCATGAGGCCGTCCATCCTGAGCAAGGAGTATGTCCTGTTGCTGTCTCTGAGCACAGATGAAGTGAAGCACAAGCAAAGAAACAAAGTCTGAGGCCACCACGATAATGCTTGGAATGCTCTGTAAAGTTATAAGTACCCCCATCTCCCAACTCTCTTTTTTATAATGCTAAGTTTTACTTTCTTGATAGCACTATCAGAAAAGTATTTGACCATTTATTTGTTTATTATCTGACTTGCTCCACTAGACTATATGTTCCATGAGGCCAAGCATCTGACCAATGTTCAGTTTTATCCCCCCAGAAAAGAGTCTGGCACATAATAAGCCCAAACATATTGGAATCACTTGAGAAGTTTTAAATATACACTGCACTAGCCCCCTTCCTAAAAATGCATTGTTTAGGCTCCTCCCCAGACCTACACTATCTCAGGATTCTGGGCTGGGGCTCAGGCACTCATGTTTGTTTGTTTGTTTGTTTTTCATTTAAAACTTCTTTACTTGTATCTGTATGAAAATAAAATTATAAAAAGACACTCTGGGGGCTGGGGTTTGGCTCAGTGGTGCCACACCTGCCTGGCAAGTGCAAGGTCCTGAGTTTGATCCCCTGTACTGGAGAGAAAAAAAAAGACACTCTGGGAGTATAGTGTCTAGACCCAGGGGACTTCCTTAGCAAGACAAAAAGGCAGAGATCAGAATTGGATTATTAACCTTAAGCCCACACGCACTGATGTTTGTTTATAAAGAGCTGAATCTCATGGTCACCCAAAGGCTGAGAACTACTCAAGGGACATGCTCAATGAGCCTGGCTGGACATAAATGACAGAGCCAGTGAAATAAGGGAAGTGGGAGTAGGCGTGTGAGTGGGCAAGGATGGCAATGGAGGCAATCTGATGGGAGAAGCCCTGTGACTTTCAGTCATCCTTCTTTCTACAACCCACCCAGGCCACCCAGGATGGGGCCTGGGGTAAGGAGAGCATTTTTCTCTATGCCATCCTAAGCAGATAAAGCACAGTCTGTGACAATGGCCATTCTGGGATCTAGTAATGCACAAAGGGAAGCACCCAGAGCAGGTCGTGCTCCACTCTGGTGTGGTGGTGGTAGGGTCACAAGGGCACTGTGTACACATGCGTCTTGAGCTGGAGACTGTTCCCCACCCCCATTCCTTCTCCAGGTGTCCACCTCATGCCAAGGCTCTGCCCAGCCACCTGGGGAGAAACTGAGTAGGCAACTTGACACTCGGCTCTTCCCCATGTCTCTTCAAATCTGCAAGGCTTGATGATAAGGAAGAAGGATTTCTCTCTGCATGATCGTGATACTTTTGAAAGGTTGCACTGTGGAATTTTTTTTCCCTCACTTCTCTCTTGGAAATCACCTCCATATGCTGATGGGAGTACAGAATCAGACTTCTTCTTTACATCGAGAAAGCATTTTCCACATATAGGGCAGGCAAAGGGAGACTGATGATTTTTTTCAGCTTCCTTCATGCTTTACAATGTCATTTGTCAAAGGTTGGTTCTTTAAAAAAATTTTTTTTTAATTTTCTAACAACGAACAACTAAATGCAAAATTTTCCCTTGTACTTTGATTGATAGTTCACACCTTTTGGAATATCTAGCTCATATTTTTAGCAAGAAGCAGCTGGTACTTTTGACATTTAATTCCAACAAAATGCTTCACTCAATTCCCCCTCTCCTGATAGGGTACACAGACTATTGGAAAATATTCAATGGCACTGATCCAAATGTCTAAACTAAGTGTGGGGGAATGGTAAAGTATGTTTTTAATGTCCTAGAAGTTGAGCTAATGGCATTGAAATGGCTGATTTTAAGAAAACTTGATTGTGGCAGGAAAGGGGAGTTACTTTAGCTGCCATTGATATCTACAGGGTGAGGGAGAGGTCTTTAAAAGCCAGGCCAGGGAGTTTTATCCAAAGAATTTTATTTTATTATCAGTCAATTTTATTACTGATAATCATGATAGCTATTGGAACTGAGGACTTACCACACTCAAAGCTTTTACATGGTTATCCTGTTGAATCAGTACTATATCCCTATTTTATAAATAAGGAATTTGAGGCATAATGAGAATAAATGACTTGTCTAAGGTCACATAGCCCAGAAGCAGCAGCTTTTCATGAGGGGTTGGCAAACATTTACTGTAAAGGGTGAGATAATACATATTTTTGGCTTTTTGAGATGTACAGTCTCTGTTGCAACTATTCAACCTTGCCATTAATAAAAGTAGAGGTACTATGTAAACAAATGGGAGTGCCTACATTTTAATAAAACTTTACTTACAAAAACAGGTAGTGGGCTGGATTTGGCCTGAGGGCTATCATTTGCTGACTTCTACTTTTAGTCATGATGCTAAGCTCTTTTTTGCAGCCTGTTGCTGGAATCTTTTATTTCAATGAATGACCTTTCACATTTACATATGAACTATTGTGAACACTCATCAAACCTACTTTATACAATGGCTGAGTAAATAAGTGAGAGGTCTCTTTTTTAAAAAATGAGTCATTTCTCAATGCCAACAATACTCTAAATTTTATGGCGAGAAAGGGCACTTGAATGAGTGGGAACATGAAAGCATGCAAGAACACTTCAGAAGAAAGCTTCCAGGGGCATCTTGGCTCTGAGCAGTTTGTGAGCTGAATGATGGAAGAGGAGTTAGGTACATGCAGTGTCTACTTGATGCCAGGCCCTGTCTCTATACCATTTACTCCTTCCTTCTCTGTAAGTTTCCAGGTGGCACTCAAAACCAAGCCCCACCAATAATCTAAAAAGTAAAAGAACTGAAAAAAATGAAATGAAGTGTCGTATCACTTAATCCCCAAATGAGTACTGCATGGCAGGTACCATTGTTCCATTTTATAGATGAGAAATAAAAGCGCAAAGGAGAAGTTGCTTGCTGAGGTCAGAGTGGAAGTAGCTGACCTAACATTTGACTCCAAGTGTGTCCCTTCCTTTGGGTCACACTGCCCAACTACAGTGGACTGCACACCTCACTGTGCTCATCAACTCAATCGCAAAGTGAGTTGGGAAAGTCACTTATCTTTGAGATTCCATTTCTTTCTACTCTGTAAAAAGGAATACTGTAGGAAACTGTCGTGTGTCCTGCTCACTTTACAATACCATTTGCTAGAATCATCAAGTAGAGTATGTGAAAGATCTTTGCAAAAGGGGAAAACATTCTGCAAACACAAAACCAGATACTACGAGCCAGAAACTGGTCCTAGTAGCAGTGAAGCAGGCCTTTCAGCTCCTCACCACAAGCCTAGAAAGGGCTTGTCTGTCCCCAGGGGATCCCATCCACTGAATCATTCAGATTATTTAAGTCTGGGAAGAAACTGGCCTCCAAAATCCCCCAAAATCAGCCCAAAGCGCAGGATCTCAAAAAAGGTTACAGAATAGTTATTCAATTTCTGGTCATATAAATGACTGTTATAAACAAATAAGTTTCATCACCAACACCATGACAACTGCCTTCTGCTTTTACTATTGTGGTTTCAGAAGGGCTTTTCCTTCTCTGGATGAATGCAACTCCAAGCCCCTCTCCCAGGCCTAGCCCCTGCCCATCTGTCTCAAAGACATGAAAAATTTATTTATGAAAAAAATTAATTAATATATGGTGAATATATCATATGGTGCATAATGATGTTTAGGTCAATGATGAACCACATATATGATGTTGTTCCCATAAGATTACCACTATGATGTCATAGCCATCCGGGCATGTGTAAGTATATAAAAGCCTTTCTCAGGATATCTATGACTATAATGAATATTAAGTACTAAGAGCTTATATAAATTGATCACAAAAGTGGCTAAAGTGGAAAATTGGGCAAAAAAATAAAAAAGCAATACACCAGAAAAACAGTAATAACAAATTAATTTTTAAAAAACCCTTTCTGGGATTAGTTTCAAGTAACACCAGATACTTAGTCATCGTGGAATCACTAATAGAAATGTTTAAATAAAAAAATGCAGGTTGGGATCATGCGTGTGTGTGTGTACTGGAGTGTGTGCAAGCATACATGACCCATCTATATAAGCATACATTTCCTTGAGACAGTTTAGGTGAGTAGAGGCTATGATACTGGAAATAGGAATTTATTTCAGATTCAAAACAACATACGCAAACAACACACACAAAGCAAACACAACACACACACAAATGTACCCAAGACTTCAACTTCTAGAATTGGAAGAAAGGGAGAAAAAAATTGCTGTGTTTAGGAAGGAAGACGCAAGAAACCTCACAGACTTGTTTTGCAACAATGTCTTCAACAAGGCACTGCAAGGCTCAGTGTTCTAAGGCAAAACCACAGGGAGAAAAATCCATTCATGAAAATGAATCATCCTGACATTTTTTCAGTAGAGACTAGAGCCAGAGCATGAAGGGCATTTTCCAAATCAGTATAAAACCGTGTGCAGAAATAGCTGGATCTAAATTGCATGAGAATTGAGTGACAAATTCATGAGGTGGTGAGGAAAAGCCAATGCTGAGGGGCCTGTTCTGCAAGCCTGAATGCTGTAAGACTGAATCTAGAAGATTTGGGATAAAGACTATTTCCTTGGACAGTCTGGGAAAAGAAAGAGTTTTGAAAGTGATTTTCCATAACTTATTTTCTGTGCCTTGGTGCTTTTTGACTTTGAGTGGTTGGTTCTGGTTGATTTCAATCAACACCTCTCTCTGCTCTCTCCTGACTCCTTTCCTCCTCCTCCCTTCCTCCCTCATTCTCCCTTTCTTTCTCTCCTCCTTCTCCTTCCCGCCCCCTTCTACCTGTCTCTCTGTCTGTCTCTGTCTCTCTGTCTCTGTCTCTCTCTCTCAATGGCCTACATTTGTTAGATTTCTGATGTGGTATATCTGATAACGTGATTCAAGTTTGCATCTTCATCTTTACTGACTGAAGAAATGGTTATTGTGGGGCTTACCTAACAAAGGATTAATTTAATTGAGTGAATAAATAACAAAACCCTTTTCTACTAAGATGAATCTAATAACAAAACACCAATAAGTTCAATCAAGAGTTTACAGAATTGCCTATGATTTCTAAAACTTTTGAGCTGTCAAGGTATACAGATAATCTGTAAAAAATAATGGGCAATTCAACATGTTGGAGAATGCTCTTGTCTTAGAATTTAGGGAGGATTAAGCAGCCACACTTTAAGAGTGTTCCTTTAGCGCAAGGTCCCGAGTTCGATCCCTGGTACCAAAAAAAAAAAAAAAAAAAGAGTGTTCCTTTAGCCGGGCGTGACAGCACACGGCTGTTATCCCAGCACTCTGGAAGCTGAGGTAGGAGAATGGCCACAAGTTTGAGGCCAGACTGGGCTACACAGTGAGTTCAAGGCCAGCCTGAACTGCCCAGAAAGACCTTGTCTCAAATAACAAACAAAGAAACAAAAAAACATATTTTACTGTGTTTTATACCAGAGGGATATGTATTGTGAACTGCATGTAAAGAAGGGTATGTAGATAGTCGAGGAAGGAATGCTGACACCCTAAAACTGATAGGTGACTCAATGTTGGCTGTTAGAGGGCTATCGGTCAATAACAGCTGTAATATAAAGCCCACACAGCATCATGGCGAGCAAGGAAGCCATAAATGCAGTTGAGATAAACTGGCTATTGATGAAGACATATTAAAAAAAAATGTGTTGGCACCTGCATTAGATTAAGTTGAACGATTCTACATAATTTACTTTAATGACTTTAAAATAATATAAATTCATTACCATTGTAAAGTTTCATACTGAAATATCTAAAGGAGAAAATTAAAATAATCAATAATCCAAGAGTAACTGAGTTAATATTTTGGTTCATTTCTTTCACTCTATACCTTTATGCAATATACAAATAATACTACAACAGACAACTTTGCTCATAAATCTTTGTTGAGTCTCTATCATTTCTTTATATTAGATTCTCTAGAATTGTGGAGTGAGAGTCTATGAGTTTTCAGGTCTTTGTATATATTGCTAAATTAGTCTCCAAGAAGGTCAACCTAAATTATACTTGTTGCTCATTTCCTTAAATAAATTCCTTTTTATAATTTTCTTCATCATCCACCTGAGATTAAGTGAGCTCCTAAAACTGACCGAAAATTATGAGAGGAATTAAAAAAAAAAACAACTCTAGGTTTATTGAGAGAATTATCTCATGATGTTGTGGAAACTTAACACTGAGATAATTCTCAATCCTTTCAAAAACTTTCATACCCATTATTACATTTGGTTCCTACAAATATCCCTGAGATGAAGAGAATTAATTATAGAATGTTTAGAGCATGGGAAAAATATTTCTAATGCTATTTTGTTTAGATTTAATGGATATTTCAACTGACAGAAGTACAAGGAAGATAAGAGAATTTTAAAGTTCCAGAGCCCAAGTGTCTAGAATCTTAGCTCATCTATTACCTTTCCATGAGATGACCTTGAGTCTTCCTGGTCCCTGTAAATCTTTACATCATTCTCAATTTCCTCTTCCCACCACCCTGACTTGTCAATCTACTGGGAAATATAACATTAGATTTCTCCCTCTGGTACAGGAGTAAGAAAATAACTAGACATCTGGACTCAGCCTATAAGCAGAGACAGAGCAATCTTGAAATATGCATTTTATTACGATGTGAATGATGACACAGAAAAGGCACTCCAAAAGCATTTAATCTGAATTTGATAAACCGAAGTAGTCAAGAGGAATTTAGGAAGAATAACAGACACATTGTATTTCAACACCACACTGTGCTGGCCATGAGGGCTACCAAATGGTGGATTTGCTGAAATACCAGGGAAGTCTTTTTTCTTCTGGATAATTCTTACTTGCTCTTCTGACTTATATGGCATAGGTCAGTTCTTTCAACAGGCAAGGGGAATCATCAAGATGAACTATCTATGGTCCTTCCACCCCAAAGAACTGGGCATTCCCTGTTGCAGTTTACCATCTGGCTAATAAATGATAGGATTGCAGGATATTGCTTAAAGGAAAAACAGCATTCTGGACTTTGGTAGTCAACCAGTGGTCCATTGCAAACGGTAGTCAGCTGTTGCCTCATCTTCACTGGGGTCAAATTTCTTTTATTTAGAAACATCACGGTAGCATTTCCAGCGTGTGTGTGTGTGTGTGTGTGTGTGTGTGTGTGTGTGATTTTAAATTCTGAGAAACCATTTCTTAAAATGCCTGACATTTAAGAAAATCTGGCATTGAATAGCTACAACTGCAGCCAAGTATCCTATGTGTAGAAAGTAGCACAGTTTAGCATGATGTGTGTGCCAAATTTTTCCTAAAATTAACATTTGTGCCATATGTTGATACCCCAAACAATACTCCTTTGGCTGCTGAAATGCGAAAGGAAAACACTCTCAGACTGAGTCCTATTCTCTTTCTTTGCAGACACTGATTTAAATACATTAGTAACAATCCTCTGGAAGTGAAAAGGAGTGCCTGCTCTTTATTTCTTGGTGACAGGTCAAGCATCCAGTGGAGTTGTTGCCTGGAGATCTGTGCATGTCAGGCAAGGGGACATGAAGTTGTCTGTGCTGCAAAGGTTGTCCTGTGTTCCCAATTTACTACTCAGCTCCTCACCATGTCTTGGCAATGATGTATAAGTGGGATCCAGCCTCCTCATACTCTATCATGATGCCTGAGAGGGCAAGGATGGCAGAAAGAGGCTAGAAATCTTTTGCTAAACTCAGAGCACGCATCAGGCCAAAAATCAAACAATGCCAGGGCAACCCAAACCCAGGATGACGAGGGACCTCTACACATCCTAGACTCTGGGTCGCCTAACATTGGAGCTCACAGCTCCCCTACTATCCCTGTAGCAGTTCGCCTCCAAAATACAAGGAGGCAGTAACATTCTTTATGCCTGGGGACCAAGTATCTGTACCTTTCTGTGTTTGCAACATGCTTTGTCCAAATCAGTGATACAGTGCCAAGTTCCTGGACACCTGTGTGGCTTTGGAGGAGTCTGGGGCTCTTCTTGAATGACAGGCTCACTGCCTTTTGTTTATAAATATTGATCCTAACTACACCAAAGGGCAGGACAAGAGGGCGGTCATGTTACCACCAAAACCACCAGAGAGATGTAAATCATGATGGAAATTATGTGCCTGGGGCTTGTTTCACTTTAGTATTAAATAGGGCCGGGGATTTAGCTCAGTGGTTTTGTCACCTGCTGCGCAAGTGCAAGGACCCAAGTTTGATCCCCGGTACCAAAAAAAAAAAAAAAAAAGAATTGTATGTTTCTGGTGCTCAAGCTGGTGTTTTATCTGTACCACGAAGCATATACCACAGTTAAGGGAAACATTTGAAGTTTATCAATGGTAGCACCTAAGAGGTTCTGAAGATTCTACTTAAAAAAAAAAATACTTTCTGCTACGGAAGAGGTTAACCTATGAAAGTAGAGAGAATAGTATAATGAATGCCTATATCTCACACCCTCTTTAAATTCATGACCAATCCATCATACCCCCTACCTACTCCCCTACTCCACTTACAATTAGAAGGACTTGGAAATAGATCCATGGTATTATATTATTTCATCTATAAATACATATCATCCCCTCACACCCATAGGGGATTGATTCCAAGACCTCCACAATTAGCATAGTATGTGGTGTACAAGTTCCTTATGTAAATCGGGATAGTATTTGCCTGTAATCTATACATAGCCTCCCATATATTTAAAGGCATCTCTGTATTACCTACAAAACCTAATACCAGGTCAATGCTATGGAAATGGCTCTTATACTGTGTTGTTTAGGGGAATAATGACAAGAAAAATAGTCTGTATATCTATGCTTTAAAAAGATTATTTTCAACATAAGTTTAGTTGAATCTGTGGACACCAAAGTCACAGATATGGAGAGCCAACTGTATCTCAGGATATATTTCTTAAGGTAAGGACTTTTTCTGAACATTCAGCCATGATACTATAGTATACCCCCCAAATCAATAATTTCATTATTTATTTAAATGTATAGTCAGAATTCAACGGACCCTAAGAAATTTCAACTTTCTTGCTTTGAAATGAAACTCATTCTTGGAGTTCTGTCAGTTTGCTATTGAACTTAACAATTCCCATCTTTCAGTTATGATAGAAGAGTTTGGAAGGAGAGACCTCTTCAGGAGTGATGACAGGATAAAGAGAAGGAATAACTGTTTGGACTTCCTTAACCTACAGGTGTTCAGACCCAAAAGGTTGGTGCACATTATCCAGCTCAACCACACTTCATTATGTAAACTGAGGCACAGAGTGGTACACTAATATCCTCAAATGCACATACCCAATTAATAGCTATGCATTACATTACCAAATGTAAGAAGTGCTACTTAAAGTATTATTTATTTTTTAAATTACTAAAAAGGACTTGTATTCCCAGTGCTTCATGCACAGAGCTCAGATTTGTGTAGTTGCTGAAGGTGTAGAGCTGTGCCGCCCAGTTTCATCCTAACCACTTGTGGCTTTTGAGACATGCTGTGCATGTAAAATGCACAATGAATCTCAAAAATTTGTAAAAAGAAGCTGGGTGTGGTGTTGCATGCCTGTAATCCCAGCATTCTGGGAGGCTGAGGCAGGAGGATCTCAAGCTTGAGCCCAGCCTGGGTAAGTTAGTAACTTAGAGATACCCTACATCAAGAAAAAAAGGGGGGGCCTGCAGATATAGTTCAGTGCAAAGGCCCTGTGTTCAGTTTTCATCTCTGGGGGGAAAGTTTAGTAAGAAGAAAAATAAAAACATGTCTCTAATAATCATTCTATTAATTACATGCTGATTTATTACATTTTGACTTATGGGGCTAAATAACATGGCTTGTTCAAATTAATCTGTTTCTCTTCACTTTTATATAGCTACCAGAAAATATAAATTTACATTTGTGGCTTGTATGAGATCATGTTTCTATTGGACAGCACTGGTTTGGAGACTATATTTTAGATGGAAGATTCCATTAATTCATTTTGTAACCAGGCCATGCAACAAAAGAGGGCTGGGGTGGTCATTTATCCTATCTCTCTCCCTTTCAGGTAAGGCTGAGTACCAAACCATCCTATAATACATCTTATTTTTAAACATTTGTAGAAAAATAAACTTTTCAGTTTCCCTGTGGTGGACCTAATACAAGTAGGTGAATCTTACAGTAAGAGAGTCTTACCTCTACTTGTATAATGATTTAACCAAAACACTTAAAGTTATTCTTGAACTCTTCCCCTCCATTAACCTTCATGGCCAATCCAAAAGCAAGTTCTTCTTTCTACAGACCTTTCAAATCTTCACATGGATCCTCATCATGACTTCTACAACCATCTCCCTGGTCTGAGCACCTGTGGTTCACCTGAGCACCCTTGCTTCATAAGGGATCCCTTCCCTCACTCTCACTCCACACCTTTAATTCATTCCCCATACGGCAACCACAGCGAGCTTGTCAACATGTAAGTGTAACCAGGCTATTTCCTTGCTTGGAGGCCTCTGGTAACTTCTCTCGATCTTAGGATAAAGTTCAAAATCCAAAGATGACCTAAAAGCTCTAACTCATCTGACCCTGCCATGTCTCAGCCCTGTTCTCAGAGCCCTCTGCAAGTTGCTCTTGGTCATCTCTTGGCTCCTCACACATACAATGTTCCCCCTCTCTTCAGAACCTCTGTATGTGCCATTCCCATTGCCTGCACCCCTCTTCCCTTCCTTCTGCCTCCACCTGCGGCCCGACGTGTTTGTATTCAGATGCTAGTGCAGGCATCTTTCTTCAGGACTTCCTGGATGGAACTGATCCACCAATTCCGATGCTCAGCACTTACCAGAATGATCATTTTACATTTATTTGAACGATACTTCACTTAATATTTGACTTTCTCAGTGAAGTGTTTGCTCTTGAGGGCAGGGATCCTGTTAGTTCAGTGTCTCTATTGTGCCCAAGACACAACTGACCCTCAACTAAGAGGAAGAACAAGAAGAAGCTGCTTGCTATAGCTACGTCTCTTCTTTCTTTGTCCCAACTGCTCACCATCATTCCTCCACTGCTCATTAACTCACTCTTGGACATCCCACCTTGTATATGGATTAGCAAAGCCATTCTATAGGTTCTACTCCCAATGTCTACCCAGAGTCCAACCACTTCCCACCACACCACTTGCCCTGGTCAGGCCACAGTGGCTTCCTTCCTGGATCACTGCAAAAGATTCTGGACTCTTGTCACTGCCACCCTTGGGCTTCCATTAGTCTAATGACACAACAGTCAAGACTAATTTTACTAAGACAGAGGTCAGATCTTATCACTCTTCTGCTCAAGACTCTTGTGATTTCCTATGGACTTCAGAGTAAAGCCCAAAGTCCACACAGTGACCTACAAGGCTCTACATGATATCATTCACCTCCTACCCTACACACTCTCCTTTGCTTACTGTACTCTAAGCCTGCTGGCTTCTGGTTGTTTCTTGCACACATCAGGTACTTTCTCACTTCAGGACCTTTGCACTTGCTACTACTCTTTCTGCCTGCCTAGCCATCTGTTCCTCCAGATACATGGCTCCCTCTTTTGCTTCCTTCAACATTTTGTTCAACATTATCTTTTCAATAAGTTCACCCTAACCCTGACCCCAAAGCACTTGATCTTTCCTTCCCTACTTTATCTTTTCCCTTTTTTCTAACCTACTTATAACTTTTTTTTTTTTTTGGTACCAGGAATCGAATTCGGATCCTTGTGCTTGCGAGGCAGGCGGTGGAACCACTGAGCTAAATCCCCGGCCCCATAACTTATTTTTATTCTTTATCCCTCCACTAGAATGTGAGCTCCATGAATACAGGAATGTTGTCTTTTGTTCCCTGACACATCCCTACTGCCTAAAACTGTCTGGCAGGAGGTTGTTGTTAGGTAAATAGCTGTTGAATGAGCAAGTGAGGCTCAGCCTATGCACCTGAGAAACAGGCCAGCTTGAACATGCAGAACTGGTTTTTTCATCAGTGGGACCCCTCTGGCTCCACCTTGGAGCCAGTAGTTCAGGAGATCTGAAGGCTCCCTAAGCTCAGGCTGGCTGCCTAATCACAGTCCTGGTAACTGTGAGGCTCAAGGAAGCAGTTTGGTTCCAGGGAACTTTTAAGTGGCTCCTCCCCATATCCTCTCAACTTCCTCCTCCTCTACCCCACCACACACAAATATATCACATACTCTCTCCTTTTCCAAGGACACAATTAAGGCTATTTCTAAAAAGGAGATTCTGATCCCAAACAGGAGCCAACACATAGTGCGTCTCCCTGTTCACAGTAAGAGACAGGAGACCTCTGAGGAATTTCCTGGCTCTACATTTTACCATTCCAGTAAATAAGGCCTTCTTTAGCTCAGGAATCTCTCTGAACAAAGCCGATGCCTTAATGGTGCATGCCGTGTGTTATTGCCTGGCCTGTTTGTTCTCTTACTTTTGCATTTTTAACGATCAACAATTGGATCACTAAACTTAGGCAACTAGCTCTAGCAGGTATTGACTACTAATTAAGGCACATATAAGACTATTGGATAGTTCCTTTCCTAAATAGGGATTTTATTTAATAATACATAGTATTCAAATTGTACTCTCCACCTTCAAAGATTTTTGCCAACCACAATTCATTCGTTCGAGCAGCACTTGAGTCAAGGATTAGACACCAGAAAAGTTAAATAATTTGCCTTTGGCTACATCTTTTTCACTTCAAACAAAGTACTTTGTCTTAATGTACAAAGGAAATATAATGGATAAAAATGTAGTTCTTTAACAACCATGTTGATCAGTAAATTAGTTCCAAGTCATTTCCATATGATTCTAAAGGCCATACTTGAGATTAGCCTTGGAGGTCCTGGCTCTACCTTGTCTCCTGATGTCATTTCACGGTCCTTTTCTACTTGCTGTCCTCCTTGTCCTTTTCTTTCTCCTCCTCCTCCTTACCTTTGTCCTCTTCTGGCTTCTGGGATACTATAGTGGTCCAGGAGTCCCTACCATATAACCCTAACTTCTCTTCCATTACAGGTACTTAGAATAGAAAAATCTAAAAAGAATCGACTAGGGGAACTTCCTCTGGACTCCAGGGAGACCAAGTTCAGGGCCTGGTTTTCTGAGAGCTATCAGAATCCATCTTGTTATTTTATGGCTCATTTGAGGAAGGATCTTTTTTTTCTTAGAGATTGTTTTTACTGAAAGTAACAGAAGAAAGTTTAACATCTTTTCCCCTGAATCTTGACTATCTACCAGGCAATGGCCTCACTGAACTGAGGACAACATCGGCTTTCTCTCATTATTTAACATATAAAAGAAATAAGCCAGGAAATCTATGAGACCTGGGAGTAGGAGTTGAAAGAAAAATGTGACCTCTGTTCAAAAATAAAGTTCTGTTACAAAATGATGTCCTAGTCAATGTGTTCAAGTCCTTGAAAGAGAGTTGAAATGGATAAAATTAAATAATGGCTGAGCCCAAATAGTTTTGATTTGGCTTTAACCTCTGCATATCCAAGCACCTGGGTGTACTCCTTAAGCCCCAAGAGTACATTAGTGCAGCGATACCATCTGGAGAGGCGGCTGGGTACCACGTAGGCTGTATGCTAATGAATGCACCCACTACAGGAGACCAAAGAGGACATCACAAAACTGGCTTTGAAAACCAGCTCCATCACTTACTAACTTTCCTGTTTCAGTAGCCTCACCTATAAAAGAAGGATAATAGCACTTTTTGTCAATTATTCCAAGCTCTCTTCCTAGGCATGTGGTTGGATTCCATCTCCTTATCACCTTTACAAGTAGGCATGGCCGTGGGACTTGCTTTGGCCAATATAATACTAACTCAAGTGTCCTGTGTCATTTCTTTATGGAATATTTGAGAAGTCATCTGTAATTCCACATAACTTTCTTTCCCTTCTTCATGAAATATTTCAGATAATAGTTGCTGTATGTCTGAGATCTAAAGTTAAAATGATTAGGGTCATAGCCACAGTTAATCCATATAATGGAAATGTAAGGAGGTGAGGGATAATCCCTTGTTTTTTCTCTTTTCTTTACTTCTAAGCCACGGAGTTAGGGAATTTGTTTATTGAAGCATAGCCTAGTTTATCCTGATTAATACATGTATCTGGAAGAAGTTTAAATGAGATACTCAGTAGGTAACGTGCATAGATAGTACATGCCCAATGCTAAATAAATGTTTGTTCTTTTCTATTTTACCAAATTTCTCTGCTTTGTGATCCATCCCAGCTGTGAACTATGTTACTCTTTTTTGTTTTTCCATTTTAAAATTTTGAGATAGGTTCTTGCTAAGGTTCTTAGGCTGGCCTTAAACTTGAAATCTTCCTGCCTTAACCTCTCAAGTTGATGGTATTGCAGGCGTGTGTCACCATGCTACTCTTTAGAGAGATGTTTTCAATTTGAGAAGAATGTTTTAAGACCTTTTAAAATATTCCCTAATACCCTTTAAAAGAAGAGGAGAACCCCTGAGTGGAGCAGAGTTGGGAATTCCCGTGATGGAAAGAGAACTTTCTTTATGAAATTACATAAGGAAAGGAGCTAAGGGTCTTCTCAAGGGCATCAGCCAGAAGGTAAAACCCATGAACTCTGAAAATTTCCAACCACATAGAATCCTCCGCATTGGTGCCTCATGCTTCTATCACTAAGCTGGAACCAGGTCACAGGCACCTCACCGGTACACAATTCTGACTCTCTTCTAATGGTCATAGGAGTCCTTATTCCTGCTCAGCGTCCATATTCCTGACATTTCAGCAAGAATGTTAAAAGGCTACCAGACCTTAAGCTTTAGTGTTTTTTTTTTTCTCACTGGCTCTCTTATTAGGGTCACTGTTGCTACACTGGGTAAGTCATTTAATCACTTAGCAAGTTAATTAATTTGGTCATCAAACTAGTAGCCCTTCAGAGTGTTTAAATCTACTTTGGACAAAGTTCCCACCCTAATTTGTTCTAAAAGTCCATGTCTTTGAGCTGTACTCAGAGGGTAGATCACAACTCATCAATTTTGGCCTCACTAGGCTAATGGGCCACCAAGTTGTTGAAAATCTTGAGAAGGTGGGGAAAGAGGAATGGAATATACAAGGTAGCGCTGAATAAGGCTTTGATCTTTAAAGGTGGTTCCGGGAATTAGAGGCAGGCAGAAAAGCTCTCTTGCAGAAGCTCCAGTGGGAGAGGTGACATATAGAAGCATGGAAGGTGACAAAGGAAACTATTCATTCAGAATATTCCTATGAAGTATCTATGGAGGGAGGCACTGTGTTGGGCAAGGAAGGATAATGGTGAGAAAAGTCATGGCTCTGACCTTCCCCGGGAGGATGGGATGGATGGGACTAATGTTTTGTGTGGGTTCATTTTTTTGGTCATGATCTAACCCCTAGATGCTAACAGCAACCTCTAGTCACTGTAATAAGCAAAAAGCATCTTTCCTATTCCAAGCACTTCCAGAAGGCACTGGAACTACTGTGATGAGAACTACTGGCCTTCAGTATGATAGTTGCTATAGGTGATTTAACAGAGGGGGATAAAGGAACCCACTGAAAATAGGGAGTGCCTAAGAGAAGCACAACCTGAGACCTCTTCCTTGATGTCTACATCTTTTGTTTGTTTGTTTTGTTTTTTGGTACCTGGGATCAAACTTGGGACCTTGCACTTTTGAGGCAGGTGGTGGAACCACTGAGCTAAATCCCCAGCCCTGAGGTCTACATCTTGCCTGAGCTGTGAACACAGTCTGAAGAAGGCAAAACCACATCTGAGGTATTGTGGAGCTCAGAAACACTGGATGGGCTGGGGGGTGAACAAGATGATTTGAAGAAAAGGAAAAACATTCAAGAGTAGGTACTGCTTAAAAAGAATCTTCAGACATTCCTTGATCATAAGCTAACTGGCCTAGTAGATATCAACAGAGGTCTTGTAGAGCTGTCCTGCAGACCCATGGAATGGTTTTAGGTGAATACATCATTTTAGAATTCATGTTATCTGACCACCTTTGAGGACTTAACACATCAACTCAAAGCTCTCTTCCTCATTTTTTAGGTTGCGTGTGATTACTGAGGAGAAGAGAAAGAATGATGAGAGAAAAAGAAATGAACATTTATTGAGTACCTAGTGTGACCAGGCAAACTTCTCAGTATGTTCAAGTGTGTTATGTCACAGAGGGGTGGAGAGATGCAGAAGGAGCATAAACTTAGAAGGCAGGCAGCCCATTGTCTGAATTCTACCTCCCGACTAATGTCAAATTACTCAATCTCTGAGCCTCAGTTTCCTCGTGTGACAAAATGGAGCTTGGAAAAATAATAACTCACCTTGTAGGGTTACTGCAACACTAAGATATATAAAGTAGTTGAGAAAGGCACTCAGTAAATAGTTTTTGCACTAATATTTGGTTTTTCTAATAAGACAGAAGATGAAGACATTCTCAGTTGTGTGTGCAGAGAAATGAGGAAGACCTAGACAAGATTAGGACTGAAGATCTAGAAAAATAATAAGGTAAAGCAATAATTTTCATTTCATATTTTGTTTTTGTTTTTGTTTTTTCACTCCAGACCCCTTCACTTAGGCATTCTCAGGAGAATCCCAGCAGTTGTTGAGGCCCTGAAAATGGGCTTCAGGGAGCCCAGCTCTGTTCTTCACTGCCCAAACTTGTGGTAGGGTGAGGGAAGAGGAGCAATCTAAGCCAAACGTTATGGACTGGGACAAATTAGAGAGGATGAAGAGTATAACCTGCTGGTGAGGAAACATAAAATCACACATTGCTGAGATGGCTGAAGTCACCTGGTATGTTAAAAAGGAGGCAGGTTGGAAGCCTGAGGACTTGATATTTTAACCCTTACAGCTAGTGGATAGAGGTGGCGGGAGAAAATTAGTCTCCATTTAGTATAACCATTAATTTTATGGAAACTTCTGGAAGGCCTGAACTGGGTCAAATCCACGGTAGTGTCTGTAGCATGAGAACAGAACCTCCCAACCCAGGGCAGCCTAGGAGTACAAGCTTCCATGGTTGTTACTGCCTGGTTTCAGAAAAAGCAGTCAATTCTAAGAAGTTTATTATTTCTTTGTTGGCCTACTTATCTGCAAACTTTATTTTAACAAACTATATACCACTCAGTGCTGAAACTCAGCGTAGCTTACCTCTCAAAGTCTAGCAACAGGTTCTTTTCACTTACATTCAAACCTTCGCATCACATGATACTCCATATATGTACCATTTTTATGTTTCAGTTAAATGATAAATTAAATCAATAATTTTAAAACTCACTTTGCAAACACTGAAAACAAGCAAACAAAACCGAAACAATTGTTTCTATTAGAAGTTTGTTGATATAACAAAGCTAAATAACTACCCACAGGATGATCTGTAAGTGAAATTTTCAGCTGTCTAAATGTTGAGCCTGCTATGAAAGGTCATTCTAACTTCCTTTGACCCTCTGATAACTGTGATCCTCAGCGTTTTGGTTTGTGGCAAGAGTGCATTGCTTCTCTCCTCCTGTTTGGAGGGGTTGATGGGTTTGTTTCCTCTTATGGTTGGTAATGAGGAATAAAGACTGTGCTTTACATCAGCTCCAAGCTGATCAGCTCTTTCCTCTGATCCCTTAAGGACATATTTCTATGCAGCTAACACGTACAGGCTATTGCAGACTTGGAAAGTCTGCTGGACCCAAGGATTCAGAAACATCATCATCCTTCCAACTTAAGCTTACCCAAACGAATATTTCCCTAACATAGCATCCGCACAAAAGCAGCTGTCCTCACTGCCTGCCTGTGACCAAGGAAATGTGGTTGAGGAATTCTATATCTAGAACTACCCTTCATTCCTGTTTCACATTTTTACTGATTCATTAATTCAACCCCAAAATGCCTATTGAACCTGAACTATGTGTCAGAAAGGAGTGGAAAGTGTGCCTAAATAAAAATATTTGCTGAGAGTTTCCCATGCAATAAGACTGTTTTAAAGACATCACATGCATTAACTCAGGTGACTGTCACAGAGCCCTATGAGGTAGGTATTAGTCTTTCACTGTTTTGTCAATGAGGAAATTAGCATACAAATAGGTCAAGCAAGTTGTTCAAGGTCGTATAGATAATAAAGAAAGGAATCAGGAGTTATTTTGCAGATAGCTGTTAGACAAAGGAAGAAATTGAATGATGAATACTTCCAGACACTTTCTAGACTTTGATGAAATGCCCAAAATTATTATAGGGAGAAATTTAAGAATAAGAAAACACATTGCCCCACAAGACATGGCTTATTAAAAAATGCTCCCCTACAATTTGTTAGTGAACTCCTTCTTTGGTTCCAGTAATGGATCTCACCTTCTCAGCATGAGGTTCCCCTTTCTAAATTTGAAAACGAAATCTTTTTGTAAATCTCTAATAAATTAGACAAATACAAAATAATCAAAAGGTAATATGAATTCAGTAACATTTTTAAACTAATTTCTAGTTAATTACCATGACCTAACCAGATTTGAAAAAAGGGTGGATTTCCTTCTAAAATGTTATTTAGTCAGTTTGCAAACATTAAGCCCTTGACATCTACAGATTCTTTGTACTAACTCCATATTCCCTGGAAGGTCCACAGAGTTGCAGGACTTCTTTTGACATTTTGTCCTCTCTGAACTTCAGTTTCCTCATCTCTAAAGTGGAGATTGAAAAAAAAAGCTGTTTTTCCAGAGAATCTCAGAATTGATATGAGACCAGCAAGAATCTGGAGGGCTCTTGACCATGAAATTACAAGACCAACACAGTTCATGAAAATCAGGTTCTAATGTAATTAGGGAGAACAGACAGACCCAAGCAAACAACTGAATAAATGGTGCCTTCTAGTATTACCTATAAGGCAAAGAGTGTGCCAGGATGGGTTTGCCATCAACACACACACACACACACACACACACACACACACACACACACACAGAAGATTCACTTCACATAAAAGGTGTCAGAAGTTTGTTTTGTTTTTCGTTTTTTGTTTTTTTCTATGGTTGAGGGAGAGCTACTCTCTATGGCTGAGACACTTGAAGTTAAAGGAAGCCTCAGAGAATTTTCTGGATTTACATCCATCCCCTGCTCTGCACTCGGGAAACAGGGGAATTTGGGGAACAGAAGATTTTCAGTTTGGTTTGGCTTGATTTGAAGACACATCTCATGTTTATTGAATGACTACTATAGAGAGGAAGTTATATTATGGTGCTAATATTAATATTTAATAACATTTTGATCCAAATGTAATGTAAGGCACATTTATCTTGTAAATTGAAACTCATGGTAATTTAACTGCCAGAACCCCTGAATAATGTCACAATTCTGCAATTTTAACAGCCTGCACCTAATACATTTTCAGGATGTCCTTGACGCCAGGTCATGGAATCTCGGAAGAAATTTCCTTCAGTAATATCAGCTTGTGAGCAGCAGAATTTACTTAGGCTCTCTCTTTAGGTTTTTAGGTTGACGAATCAACCTATTCCATCTCCCCCAGGATGCCTTGTTTGCAAAGTTAACAGTACCCAGTCTGTGAACTTACCAGTCTCTCTTTCCTCTGTTCCTAAGAAAGCACCCAATCTTACAAGTAGGGTGAGTTCAGATTAATAACTAAAAGGAATCATGTGATAGAGTCCTATATACAATGGAAGCATCTTGGCTTTTTTCTGAACTATATAGGCTGAAAATGGCCTCATTATCAGACATATAAAACTCATTCTTTTTCTCCTTCATATTATTTTAAACAGATTTATTGAGGTATAATTTACATAATATAAAATTAAAGCATTTTAAAATATGCATTATGATGAAATTACAGTTGTGCAACCATCATCAAAATCTAATTCTGGAATAATTTCATCAGTCCCCAAAGCTCTATTAGCCCTATTAGAAGTCTTTCCTTGTGCCCATACCAGACCCAGAAAACCACTAATCTACTTTCTGTGCCTAAATTTTATGATTTTAGAAATTTCACATAAACAAAATCATTCAACATTTATTGTATGCCTGGCTCCTTTAATGATATATGTCTGGCTTCTTTTATTTAGCATAATGATTTTTAGATTTATTCACATTGTTCCATGAATCAGTAGTTCCTTTTTGATGTTGACAGTATTCCCTTGCATAGATGCACCAGATTTTATTTATCCATTCACTAGTGGATAGACCTTTGGATTGTTTCCAGTTTGAAGCCATTATAAAAAATCCTGCCATAAACATTTATGTCAAGTCCTCAAGTGGACATGTTATTTCAGTTTTTGTGGGTAGTTACCCAGAAGTGAAGTTGCTGGATTATATGGTACTCATCTATTTATATTTAAATATTTAAGAATCTACCAAACTATCTTCCAAAGTGACAGTAGCCTTTTAAATTTCCTATGAGAAACCTTCCAGTTTTTCCAACACTAGGTATTTTCCATCTTTTCAGTTTTGGACATTTTTCTGAGTAGATAGAGACATGTCAACATGATTTTAGTTTGCATTCTCACAATCTAATGATATTCTATATCTTTTCATGTGTTTGTTTTTTAATATCTTTTTTCTTTAAGTATTTATTCATACTTTTTCTCTTTTAACTGGGCTGTTATTATTACTGAATTTAAGCAATACTTTATATGTTCTGTAAACAAATCCTTTACCAGATGTTTTGGAAATATCATCTCCTAGTTTACGGTTTCTCTTTTCACTTTTATAATGGTATCTTTTTTCTTGAAAAGCAGACGTTTTAAATTTTGATGAAATCCAATTTATCAACTTTTCATTTATTATATGTGCACTTTATGCCACAACTAATGAACATATTCCTAACCCAAGGTTGTATAGAGTTTCTTCTATGTTTCCTTTTAGAAATTTGACAGTTTTAACTCTGACATTTAGCATTACGATCTACTCCAAATTAACATATCTGAATGGTATGAGATAAGGCCTAAGTTTATTCATTTATTTGCACAAAGATATTGAATTTTCTAGTACCATTTGTTGAAAAGACTATCCTTCCCTCACTGCATTCCCTTTTCATCTTTATCCAGTCAACTGAGCATATTTAGAGTCCATTTCTATTCCGTTCCCTCATGTTTTACAGATTCATAAGATTTCATTGTTCAAGTGTACTGTACTTAATTTAATCAGTCTGTCACTGATGGACAATTGTGATACTTTTTTTTTCCTGTTCCAAATAATGATATGACAAGTATATTGCATTGTGGGTATACATTTTTGTGTCTTATAAGTGCCATTTTAGGATAAATTCCCAAAGGAGTCAATGTTGCATTTTGAGATATTCACAAATTGCTCTTGGTAGAAATTTGCTAAATCATAATCACACCAGAAATGTCTGAGAATACTTGCCAGAACCCAGAAATGACTATGCTAATAAGTGTTTCATTTTTGCTAGTCAAGTACCTAAAATTATCTGATATTTTAGTTTGAATTTCTTATTATGAGTTAGGATGAGTATCTTTCATTTTTAAAAGCCAACTATGTTTAATTATATGTGAAATATGTATTTCATGTTTGTTTAGATTATATTTTGTGATTCACTTTGAAACTGTTTCCCCTAGTTTTTGTCTTTTGATTTTGTTTGGTGAGTTTGAGTCCGACAGAAGCTTTTTGTCTAAGGCTTCTTGGTAAAGCTGGGAAGGTTCTCTACTCTGAGATTTAAATTTTTTTCTAGTATTTTCATGCTTTAATTTTTTAAAAAGACAATTTCTTAGTGCAATTTTACATACAGTACATTTTCATTTTTAACATTTTAAGAATTTGATCTATCTAGAATTTATTTTAAGAGATAAAATAGTTATATTTTTCCCCAAGTAGCTACTTAGTTATTCCAACATCATTAATCGCATAATCCAACTTCCCCTCTGATCATACAGTATCATAAAGTAAATTCCCACATGCACGTGGGTTCATTGACCTGTCATCTAGTCACATATCTGTGAGCACACTTCATCCTCCATGCTCTGGCTCCAAGGTTAGCTTTCTGTGTTGCATTACTATACTTACATTCTCACAGTGACACACAGTAAGTTAATGAAATACTCTACGAATGGGTTGCATTGCACTTAAATCTTCTCTCACCTTCTCCCCACTGTCATTAGCTAACCAAATTCAAACCATTTTTTAACATCACTAAGAAAAATACATTGACAGTAAATATGTCTGAAAATATAGGGGACAGAGAATAAGCAGCTGCATTCTTGAGTCAAACAAACAAATTAGGGCTAATCCACAATCTCTGAATCTTCCAGAACAGCCAGTGATTTTGGGGTAGGCTACCTGTTTATTCAGACATGTATAAGGCACATGCAGCGGGTAAATGAGAGAAGATTGCACTTCATTAAGTAAATTGAATCCCTCTCCCAACATATCTACAGTGGTTGAAGAGCAAATACAATTAGCATTTTCTGTCAAAAAGGGAGGGGATTGCTTACCATTAAATGTCCTTCCCACAAATATGAAATGCTGAAATTCCACTCCTAGGAGATTCAGAAGGGGCATAAAGAAATGTGTCTGAACACATGGAGGTTTTGAAGACACAAAAAATGAAATTGCCATCTTCAAAATGGTGCAAAAGGGCTGGGCATTTAGCTCAGTGGTTCTGGCGCCTGGCTCACAAGCGTAAGGTCTGGAGTTCGATCCCCGGTACCAAAAAAAAAAAAGGTGCAATAGTGGGTTGTGCTTTCTTTTCCAAAAACTAGTCTATTTCTTCTCCAAGTTTCCAGTTGAGATTCCAGCCCCAAACTGCCAGTAGGAGATAAGAACTGTCTGTCTTTTGAGACCTTGATCCTGCCAGATATGAGTGGTTGTGCCTTGAGACTAGTTGGGTACCAGAAGGGCTGTGGTCCATCATGAAGGAGACGCCCTCTTATGTGTCGCATTAATGGGGGTCTCTGGTGTCAAGAAATGACACTTAGGACACCCCTTCCTACCCAACTCTCTGCAAACTAGGTAAGAGGTGCGGTTCTGGGTTTACCTAGTAACCCCTCATATTTTGTGTGTGTTCCTCATCCTACCAAACCCAGTTCTACCTCATTTTGATAGATTGAGTATAGCTCTCCTTAGCATTCAAAAAGTGCTGAATCTGTACATTTTTAGGGTAATGTTGGAACACCCCTCTTTGTACTTTTTCTTCTGAGAAAGTTGTATAGGAGCAGGGTGTGGGGAAGAAACTGCCTGAAGTAGAAAAAGTCAGTAGGACACACAGTGGCGGACCCTGCTGCGGTAGCTGTCCACAAAACAGCACTGACTCCTGAAGCTGTGATCTCTCTGTGCTTTTCAGCGGGGGAAGCCAGAGCACCTCAGTTAAGAGGGAGAAGCCACCATTTGCCGTTCAGGCCCTGGTTTTCCCCCAGGCTGTAGCAACCAGAGGCTCTTCCGGTCCTCTCCCTGGCTCCCTTCCGGCCCTGTTTCCTTTCCCCACCCCTCCAACAATAGTCCCTTCTTGATTTCTGTTCCAAGAGAGAACGGTGAGTCCCCAGTGCAAAGGAAACTCAGGATTCTTTCTGCAGTTTTCTAACTGGGTGGAGCAAGGCGTGTGCATTGGCATCTCTTCCTTGGCTCTGATGCTGGAGGACAGGGTCCCTCTCCTGTTCTCGAGGGAGACCAAGACAGAAAGCAGGATTCTTCAGGAGCTGGGGATTTAGCTCAGTGGTACTGCGCGTGCCTTGCAAGTGCAAGGTCCTGAGTTTGATCCCCAGTACTGCAAAAAAGAAAGCAGGATTTCTTGCCCCAGGTCTGGAGCATTCAAGGGAAGAAGTCGACAGAGTACCTTTTCTTCCTGAAAGGAGTGCAATATTAATAGTTTCATATTCTCTCTAAACTCTTTTTTTAGGGAAATGTTCCCCAAAATACTCATCACTGCCTTCCCTGTGGATTTCTCTATCCTCAGCCAGAAGCTTAGGTTCTCTCCCAAGATTCTTTTCATCTAGGGAAGGGACTAGGAATCCACCAGGTAACTTTGATGGTGGGTACTCAAAACATGCTTGAAAAACATTACCCTGACTGTTCTTGTCTGAGAATATTAAATCCTTTGGTATGTAGTTAACGTGCTGGGTGAAAGTACAATAAGCATATCTAATGTTGCTCTGAGCCGAATAGAATGGACTCTTGTCCATAATACCACTATTAATAGAGAGTTCTGTTGTCTTGGACAAGGTCAAAGTTAACAAACAGCTTTGTAATTCCTTGGAACAGGGACTTACATTCCAAGATCAGTCTGTGTACAGTACATCAAAACCGTAAAGACAATGCTGCTCAAACTCAGCTGTTCCACAGCATCATTTGGAGGTCTTGCTAAAATGTAGATTCTGATGTGGTAGGTCTAGCAGGGAGCCTGAACTCCTACCTAGTGAGCTCCTAAATGATGAACTACATTGCTGCCTATGGGATTACATTTGAGTAATACTGCCCAAGAGGGTATCTAACTATTTTTAAATGATTAGTTACAGATGACCCTTCCTCCTTAATAAGAAACCTGAAGACAAGCAACATCAGATAACCTACTTTCTTTACCCTCCCCTCAAAAAGAAAGAAAATTTCTTTGCCCTTTTCTAAGATGGGAAGAAGGACTTCTTAGAATGGGAAAATTCTATGAAATATTGTGCATAAAGTTCTTTGGAGTCCCCAAACCTGGTAATGACTCCCCCCTAAATGTCTTTGGTGGTGGTACTATTATCATATTATTTTGCCACTTAGTATCAGTGGCTATATAGAAGGAGATGGGGACAAAATATATCAAAGGAAAATAGAAGAGTGGGCCAGAATTGCCTTTTTGTGTCCTTGGTACTTGACACTAGATATAGTCTTCATTAGTGTGGACAGAAAAAGACTTTTCAGTTTCTACCACAAATAACAGAAACCTTGGATCACAATGTTGTTAAACACAATAAGCATTCCAAATCCAAACTCATGATTGTTTATACTTATCAATTTAAATTTATGAAATAAATGTAAAACGGCCTCAATACAATATTTTGACTGTCTTCATTGCTTTTAATTAAATAAAGGAAAGTGTATTGTGCTCAACAAGGATATCACATTCCTGTCCCTGGATTCACCCCATGGTGTTTCGTAAACTCCCTCCAAGTGGCAGCCCTTTAACTTGGATTTACAGCCTCAGCTACAACAAACCAGAGAGTGCTGAGCATTCTCAAGGCCAAATCCTAGCTCACAGCTCTTTTCATCAAGGAAAAACAAGTGATCATTCTCGTTCTCACCAAAAACAATTTGCTAACCCATCATCTGCCCAGAAAACAAATGGAAAATAAAATACAACCAACAGTCTTTCAGTGTATCTCTTAGATAAATGTTCAACTCCCCCGAACAAGCGGGTGGGGGTACATGCCGAGATGACACTTTAATATCCATGTAACAGCCCCATGCACAGTGGTAGAATGAACTCATATAATTCCAGTCAATTCAGGTGAGAAACAGATCTGTCAAGCTGGCAGTTTGGCATTGTCCAGACTCCAAAGGAGTTTGACTAACTTTTATTTTTTTATTTTTTTATTAATCAATTGCTTTATTTGGCCTTATATAAAGATAGCACATTTCACTCAACATTCCACTTGTTCACTGGCTCTTCTAGACAACAAATATTTGTTGTGCATGTATTTTATACTTGTAGTAGTCTAGGTCTTATCTAGATGGCAGTGGACAGAACAAAGTCCCCTTCCTTATGGTGCTTACTTTTTGGTGAACTTATAGGTTACACATTCACATTCACCTAGTGAGGGTATGTTCTTCTTCTTTTATCTAAATGTCATTGTTTTATATAAATTGGCATTTGAATAGTCACAGACAATAGTTATCATTCTAAGAAGAGTGCATCAAAATGTTTGTGGTCTCTATGTCCCTGTTAGACGGAGACTTGTGTTTACTGCTGTCTGTTTCATTAACCATACAAACATAAAAGAAAAAAATTGACTGATTTAGGTAAAAACAAAATCAGAACTACTTTTCTCTAAGCCACGTATTTTTCTTACAGTTACAGCAGGTTTACCATGACTTGTGGGTGCTGATTGTCAATCATTTTGTCTCTCTGACACTGTTACCTTAAGGACAAGGATCTAAATTCTGAGGTAGGCTCCACACAACACACATTGTAAAATGATTTTAATAAAACAAAACCTTATGAGACTAGACCTACTTATATTTTTAAAAAGATAATAATATAAGTTTAATATTCTTGATTAAAGAAAAATTTATGTTTGCTGTAAGATGAAAATAATATAGAAATGTATAACCTGAAAGTACTATTTATACAGAATTATAATATTTATTGGTCTAAGTAATCAATCCATTAGTAGCTTATATAGTCATCCCTTATGCATCCATGAGTGACTGGCTCCAAGATCCCTGCAGATACCCAAATCCATGGATGCTCAAGTCCCTTATATAAAATAGTGCAGTATTTGCACAACCCATATGCATTCTCCCATATATGGTAATCATCTCTAGATTACATACAATACCTAATATAATATAAATGCTATGTAAATGATTGTTATATTATAATGTTTAGGTAATAATGACAAGAAAAAAGTATGAATTTATTCAGGACAGAGGCTATTTTTGTCAAATGTTTTCAATCTGTCTTTGATTGACTCCCCAGTGAAGAACCCACACATACAAAAAATGACCATACATGGTTATAGAACACTGATCAGTAGCATCAGTTTGCTTGGCTGCCTAGAATCTTCCTTATTCATAGTAACATCAGCAGCTTCTAGAATAACAATGAATATATTCAAAACTAACTTCAAAAGAGAGCATCCAATGTTGAATACAAATTCCACTTACAAGCATGGGTCATAGAATATGCATTTACAGCTAGCATCAGAGTCATCCTGAAGAAAACAGAGCAAGACATCACCATCCATTTGAGGTAATCACAGGATGTCAGGAGCAGAACCTCACAGATCACCCCCAGGGCAGTGGGGAGGGCAGGAGGAGATTGTAAACAAGTCCCCATGTGAATTCTGAAACACACTCACGCTTCAAAAATCACTGATTTAGCCCAGCTTTGTCATTTCAGAAACAGGAAACTGAGGTTGGTGCGAGTTAAGAAATGTGTTAAGTCCCCATACAAGGTGTGCAGAGGTTGGATCATAACACAGGGTTCTGAGTTCTGATCTGCTCTTTTTCCTCTTGCAGCAAGCCACGTTAGAAGGCACCTTCTGTACATTAGTGCAGAGCAGCTCGGCTGTGATGTGCTCTCCGAAGGTAGGGATCAAACAAGTCTCTCTTGTACCAGAGCCTCTCATTCTAACAAAAGAACCTCAAATGTTTGGGATATTAGTAGTAGATTTTTGCTGATATGGGTTTTTGCTTTTGGAATGTAGAGGAAAGTTTCATACTTAAATAAAAGTATAATTATTACTTGGTGACCTAGCAAGCATGTACATTTTGAAGTTTAGACCAAGAGAAAATAGCAGTTGGATGTCACACGCCATCCGCCACACAGGCCGCAGTGGTGGCTTGGAGTCCTATTGGTCATGTGAAGTGAGTGACTCGCGGATGGGATGTTTGAGAGAGGGACTCCAAGTGTGCTTGGCCCTGAGTCGGGGACAATGTGTCACTTCCAGTGCTTTTCGCTCTGGCTGAGTCATGACACAGTCACCAGAGAATCCAAAATAATTGTCTGCGTGGCCACGGAAAAGCTGGGAGAAGTGGGTGAAAGGGAGTACATCGTGTCTGCAGTATATTTAGAGCTCTCCGCACATTTATCTAAGCGGAAAACTTTGGTCTCAGAGCAAAATTTCCCCGGGAGGGAGCTCTATTGAATATAGCTGACAAGCAACGAAGCTAAAGCTGGCACTTCTGCCAGAAACAGATGAATATCAATGCATTAAACTCTACCTTCTTTTTAAAAAATATCAGAGTTCAGAAAGAACACTTAATAAATGCCCAGCTCTAAAACTATGAAGAGTAATCTTTCTTCTGATAGATCCTTGGTGTAGTATTGGGCAAGAATACAGATACAAATCATAGGAAGCTTATTCTATTATTACTATTTGTAAAATTACAGTGCTCTTCAGGGTTCATGTATTATTCTTAAAAATCACAAATGATATTAATCAACTCTCACTACTTCCCAAACACTGTGTTACTTGCTTTTTTCTCAGTAATCTTACTGAATCTTCAGAGAAGTCTATTACATTGGTAGAGTTTTGTTTTGTGTGTGGGGTTTTTTTTTTTTTTTTTTTGGTACTGGGGATGGAACTCAGGACCTTGCACTTTCAAGGCAAGCAGCAGAACCACTGAGCTAAATCCCTGGCTCTACATTGGTAGAGTTTTACATCTGGGCACATGGAGACTTGGAGAGGTTAAGGACAGTCTGAAGGCCCTCAAGACTAAGAGACAAAGCTGAAATTCAACCCTAAATGTATGTACCAACAGAGTCTGTGCTTTCAAGCTCCCATTCAATTCCCATTCTAACCCACAGACCTGAAGGACACGTATGATTTAGGCTGTATCTTGGGGCCAGGGATGTAGCTAAGTGGTAGAGCATGTGCTTAGCATGTTCGAGTCCCTGGGTTCAATCCTCAGCACCCAAAATAGATGCAAATAAGAAATTGGTAATCTAGATATGTGTACAACTTTAGCAAAAATTAATTAATGAGATCTTGTGTGAGTCAAATTCTGGATCATTCCAAACTGGAATTCCCCTAATGATATCACAAAAGAGCCTCTGATGACCCAAAGAAGAATCACACTGGAAGTTTCCACAAATGCCAACTCTCTCCTTGGAGTTGAGTAAAGGTAGATTGAGTAGTAGCAAATTAGACTAAAATAGCTGATGGGTTTTTTTGGTCAGGTAGCCGAATCTCCCCCTACCCCTGGCATCCACCAAATAATTCTCTCATGGCAACAACTTCACAATGTAAATGGAAATGTTGAATATATATTTTTTTCTTCATAAGGAAAATAGCATATCTCCATCTCTTTAGTCTCGGGCTCCAGTGAACACCCACTGGATGTAGCCTCACCACCTTTTGCCTTACTTGTCTTCAGTCATAATGACTGTTGTCATTTGTTTCACACTGCATCTGACGCTTTAATTCAATAACCAAAAATAGAGCATGTTCTGTGCTGTTGTCTTAATTAGGCATAGCATTAAACACATGTCAAGGAGAAATGAAACCGAAAGAATCAAGTCAAGATCACAGCCCTAAATTTTTTCTGGGGTCACAGTTGCTGATAAATGATACAAAATGCACAAGATAATTGGTCCTAGTTATCTTTTGACCCAAAGATCTATGAGAAGGGGGTGACAAGTGTAGGGATAGGGGAGCTGAACACCGCTTGCCACTGCTATTTGAATCATTTTGCACCCTTAAGCACCCCAACCCTAATCCTGCCGCTTATATTTGCTCACTTTATGGTGATTCTAAGGAGAGTGTTTTGAAGAAAGGAGAAGGAAGAAAGAGGTCTGACAAATGGAACAAACCCTATGCAACTGTCTAGTTCTACCATATTTTCTCATCCTCATTAAGATGCTGCTTTGGTTTCATCTAAAGATGAATTACTTGATAGCGGTGAATGCATAATCTGGCCAAATTCATTTAAAAATAAATGTCCAACTATTTTTATTATACTCCTCACATCCCAGGAGGTCTCAACCAGCAAATTTCATAGAAATAAATATTTCAAAATATATGTCTCTAGCCCACTCAACACCTTCTGAATTAAATTGTTACTATTAGTAAAAATGCGTAGACTTTCAGAGTGGCCTCGCTGACCTATTTTTGATAACACAATCTTGGCTCCTTCCACACTGGCCATAATGAGTTCTTGGTAACATTACCCTTTCTGATGAATTTAACAGAAGCATGTTAGACTTTCAGAAACTGGTGGTGTGTAAGCTTGACTGGTTTGCTCAGTCCAATTTGGCACTTGGAAAACCAGGCACTGCGTGAACATTTTTTAATTGTATCTCTGGCTTAGATTTTCACTCTTACTGACACAAACAATCAATCTTAATCCTCCCATTTCTAGTTGCATGTTGTTTTCCAAAATTAAAGCTATATGCCCCCAAATTTTTGCCCTCTTTTGTGTGGCAGATGATACTTTCCATCAACAGTGAATAATAAACTTGCATTTGGCCCATATGTAGCACCTGAATACATAAATCCCCACATGCAGTACTATTTCAAATTGACATTCTTATTCTTTTTCCCCTTCCTACTTCAGTGATGCAGAATATCAGTCACAATTTAAGAGCCCTCTTTTGAAATAGAAAGAAAA
Source organism: Heterocephalus glaber (assembly GCF_000247695.1). The sequence continues at coordinate 1,590,096 of NW_004624905.1, forward strand.
GAACAAGAGAAGAGTACCTAGAGCCAGACACAATGCAACAACAACACCGCCCCCCTCCCCCATGAAAACCATAGTTCTTAACAGATACCCTGAGAAGGTTCCCAGGACACAGTGCTGAGGAGGGGTGAACCATCCAGTGGGACCCATCCTATACCTCAGTGGCTCCCAGCTAACTGTGCCACATTATCTGTATCAAAATTCAGATACAACGAAGTGTCCTCTAACCCTAATGCAATTCTGCTTCCTATTCTGCCAGCCTCAGATGTGCAAAACATTGGTATTCTGGTTATTTTTTTAAGTTATAAGCTTAAATTTGGGCCACTTATCAGTCATACCCTTCGATTAAGGACTACATATAGTAAGGGATTACCTGTTGGAAGACGCCCAGGGTAGCCTCCATCCCAGGGACTTGGAAACAAAGTAGAAAGGATTACGTGGGTGACTTACCAGCTCCTGGGTCTGGATGGCTGCAGCAGCCCCTCCGCTCTACCTGGTCCCTGGCTCTCTCTGTCTCTGTCCCTCTCCCTCTCTCTCCCTCTCTCTTGTGTACAGATTGCAGGGAACTTAAAGAACTAGCAGGGACAGTGTTTCATATGACTTAAGAAGGAGAACAGGAACAATACTTCGTTCTCTTTTTCTCAGATGAGTACCTTCAGGAAGAAGGAAGGAAGGGAGGGGAGAGGGAGGAAGTCAACAACCCTTTGCTTTCCTGAAAAAAAATAAGGAAACAGAAGATAGACATCTCATTTTCTCTTAAACAAAATGTTGGAAGGGGTAAAAAAAAAGAAAGAAACTTTGAAAAAAAAAAAAAAAGGAATTCTTCAAATATACTCTCTGCCCTGGGAGCTTTAAAGAGATGAAAATGCCTTAGTGGCCTGTCCTGTCCAAACAAATAGTGTTCCAAAAAGGCAAGCTCTCTCTCCTGAGTGTGCAGCCTCTGATATCTGGTTTGCAGAACTGATACAGGCAAAAGGGAACAGATCATGTCATGTTGACTCTGAGGAGGGGAACGTTGGGTCCATTGTGCTAACTGAAGTAAACCTGCAGCCTGGGCGACAGAGCATCGTGATGGCTCAGCCAGGACTTCTGCCTTCTCTTAGGCCCTTGGAAAATCAGCATTGCCTCAATTCCTCAGCTAACTCCAGATCCTTAGAGTTCTCCCAGGATCCAATAGCAGATTTATGCACTGGTCACTGAGCTTTGTGCAATAGATCAAACCCAGCTTCCATCTTTGCTAATGGATAAAAAAGGGAAAGAAGCCTCTTTGCACAGCACTGCCAGGCACAGCTATCTCAGAACTATTGTTCATATTCCCCTGTCCTTTACATTCCTAAGGCTCCATGGATGTAGTCACCGCTGGAAAACTGGAAGGCAATTGCTAATCTGTTTCTAAAATATACTGTGAAAAAATGAAGAGAACATCCTTTACCAAGGTGGGGATGCTGAGAATTCAGGCGGAAGGCATGGGCTGAGCTCTGTGCAGGGATAGTTGTACCTAAGAATACAGTTGGTTTAAATTCTCCAATTTCTTTGTGCCCTTCATTCATCTGGTTATGACCATTGTCACCACAATCAGGAACCAGGAGATACACAGACTTCTGTGGCAGCAGAAGAAAAACCAGCTTTAAGCTCCTTCCTCATTTTACCAAATTGTAAAAAAAAAAAAAAAAAAAGCTACACCTAATTGCAAGAAGGAATGAAGCGAATTCAGGGAAAACATGATTCTTATTCAGTGTCCATGTGAGACTTTAATTAGGTACAAGGATCTATAACATTAAGTATTTAGTCCAAGTTTTCCTCCTATTTCCCACCTTTCTCTATCTATCTATCTATCTGTCTAGCATGTATCTGTAGCTATGTGTAAGTGTCTGAGAAGAAATGTGGTGTAGATATTCAGTAACTTGTGAGAGCCAGTGCAGAGTCCCATTCTTTGCATTGTCCCTGACACCAGCACTGGCACGCCCCTGGATTCCTGCCGTGGGTTACCAGTCCTCATCCACAGAGGAGAACACTGATGACCAGAAAAAGTGTCTGTTCTTTGCCCAAAGCCACACACCTCAGAGGCAAAATTCAGTGTTCGCTTGCACCTTCAGCCCAGCTCCCGCGCTTTGGCCCTCTGCTGGCCTCCGCTGGATCCTGCCTTCTTAGGGATGGGAAAGAAAAGAATGAAAACCCAAGAATGCAAGGGAAGAGCAAGGGAGAAGGGAGTGGGGCAGGAGTAGGAGCTGTGGCTTCCAAAGGGACAGCAGGAGCAGGCCAAACACCCTAAGAACCATGGGGCCAGACGTGCCATGGATGCTGGTCAAGAAAGTGGGTCAGTAGGAGTGGGTGAGTGGGGAGCAGCAGGGAAAGGGTGGACACAAGTTGGGGAGAAAGGGGGGGGACAAGAAGTCGTGAAGAGGCTCGGGCTACAGAACCCTTGCAGGATGAAAGCGGCTCTGGTGGCCTGAAGAGCCAACCTACCACACACGGCCCTCCCCATGTCCCTCCTCTGTGCAGCCTCCCAGCCAGCCTGGGCTGGGCCCCAGGGGTCCTGCAAGAGCCCAGAGGATTTCCCTTTCAAGTCTGTGAGAATGTGGGGACTGTCACGTTGAGGCCCTGTTGTTTTATCCAAGCCAGCTGACCCGCCCAGAGTCAGCTTGGACAAGGCATGTCCATTCAGTCTGTATAGCTTTGATTTTTCCACCACAGGAGCACCCAGCTGGGACCTGAGGACACCTACCGGGCTAGCCAGTGGATCCCCACCCCTGCCTCTTCTGGTTGCTCCCCCCAGATTTCTGTGTAACCCAGCTTACCACAGGCAAGGCCTCTCCCTCTTTCCCTGTCTGTGCACTGCCAATCGTGTGAAAAGGCACTCTCTGATACTTGTCAGATCACCCCCTGGGTGTCAGCAGCTGAACTGCCTCAGACCCTCCCACTTGGCTTCAAGGCCACCCAAGCTCCTGCTCACTCCTGGTCACTAAGAGCGAAGAGAACAGATTTTTTTTTCCCTTACATTCTTTTATTGGTACATTGTAGGTATACAACACAATTACATTTCTCATTGGGAATTGTACCTTTACATAATGCATCTTGGTTCTTAGTTTTTCCCCATTCCCAGCCCTCCTTTCACCCCCTCTACCCTTCCCTATTTACAAAGACTTTGTTTCCATTTTTTCCATTTCTCATAATTTTTCCTTTCCCTTCTTTCCTTTCCTCTACCCCTCCTAGTTCCCCTACCCATTTGGACTTTTTCTTCCTATTATGCATTATCAATTATTCATTTTAATCACTGGCACATTTTAGGTATACAGTATAATGACATTTACCATTGGAAATTTGCACCTTTACATAATCACTCTTGGTTCTTATTCTTTCCCCCTTCCCCTGCCCTCCCTTCAACCCCTCCATCCCTCCCAATTTACAAAGACTTTGTTGACATTTTTTCATTTTCTCATATTAATTCCATTCCTTTCTTTCCTTTCCCCTACCCCTCCCATTTCCCCTTCCCCTTTGCCCCCTTTCTTCCTATTTCACATTATCTATTATACCTTTTAGTCCTTATTTACACTTTCAGTTTTTCACACTAGAGAAACTACTCAGTATTTACACATGTGTGTCCTATTTATTTCACTTAAGAGTATTGCCTCAGAGAGGGGTCCCTGGTTACAGGGGACCCACCCCATCCAGCCCGCACCCCTGGCAGTGATCCACGTAGCAGCGCGGGTGGCTGCAGGACTCCTCCCCCCACTCCACCTCCTGGCTGTACTGCCACCTGGTTCCACACTACAAAGACACAGGGCACACTGGACCACCAGGCAACCATACTGGGTAAGTTGGAGGGTTCATCACCTCCCATCGGTACCTGGACTATCTTCAGGGGAAGGGCAGCTGGAACCTGCAGTACAATCCTGCAGAGCTCAACCCTACAGGAGGACAGGGAGCTCAACTTGGGACTTGCAGCCAGAAATCTGCCTGAATCTCATGGGTCTGTAACTGGCTTGCTGAGACTCATTGACTTATATCTGCCCAGGGCTGCCCACATTGTTTATTGTGACAGAAGAGACATACGCTGAAGGAGGCCCTTCATTTTCATTTTTATTTTTTATTTCCAAAATTAGTATTATTGGTTTGGGGTTTTTTTACCCCCTCTTATCTTTAATTTTTTTCCTACTCTTTGCAAATTTTTGTTTTTCCTTCCTTTCCCCCCTTTCTTTCTTTTCTCTTTCCTTTCTCTCTCTCTTACACTCACTCTTTTGCTGTCCCACATTGTTTGTCTCATTTTTGTTCCTGTTCTCGCCCTCATTTGGATTTCCTCTTTATTTTTCTATTATTCTCTTTTTCCTTCTCTTGCCTTTGTCCTCTAGCCTCACTGCTAACCTTGCCCTATCCTTCTACCTATCTATCCCTCCCTCCCCAACTCCTTCTAACTCCCCATCCTGAAGGGTAAAGTTGTTATATTGAAGAGTTTATTCACTATAAACATATGCTGGGTTGGTCCTCAATTTTGATTTAATTCACACAGTTAGAGGTGATAGATTAATAACTACCACAAGATGTCATTTTCTAAGATGTACTTGATGCTATAGTGTGGCTGATTGTATCACTTGGGCTAAGGTGTTGTTATTGACCTAGGCAGTGGTTCTTCCTAGTATAATGAAAATGAGATAGCCTCAGAGTCTTTAGAGACTCAAAACCTAAAGACCAGCTATATCTGGAAGACATCTCTGAGAAGCAATCATTCCATAAGGGTTCTAATTAGAAGCAACAAAGATACATACAATAAGCAATTTTGAAGTATCAACCCAGGAGTTAAAAGAAGGACGGTACCAAAAACAAAAATGAGAAGACATTTAAGCAAGGCACAAACTCAGACTTCCACCCCACCAAGGGTAAACCCTGGGGGAAATGAGGTGGAAAAGTCCGATAATCAACCAACTGGATACCCTGAACTGATAGCACAGGAAGTAACAAAA